>OX422219.1:471025443-471202943 GCA_949130495.1 Sambucus nigra | reverse complement strand
AGCAAGATTGGACTACCCGGGGAAAGTTATCCTCCTATCCCTTTAAAATAAGAAATTGGTCCAGACAAGATATGGACGGACAATCACGAAAACTAGACCACGAATATAGCCCATTGTCCAACGAAAGATCCAATAACTCCATCTCATTAATAAAATGTGAGAAGTCTCTCATATAACTATCAATTCTACCTCCACTACCTTTTTCTACTGCGAACCGTACCACATTGAATTCCCCCCCCCCCCCCCCCCCCAAAAAAAATAAAAATAAATGGGGGCCTCCCAAACCCTACTCACTCCTCCCATAACTCCCATATACTAGAATCCTGCATTGGCCCGTAAATCCCCGAAAAGCACTAAGTGAACCCATCCTCCAAATTTTTAAACAAACAATATAAGGACCACTTTCCCTTCAAACTCCCAATCAAGTCGACTATCCCTTAGTTCCACAAAATCACCACCCCTCCCGAAGCCCTCTCCACGTCCAAACTCACCCAATTTACCCCTCGACCCCCCAAATGGATCTAATGAAAAAAACATCACTATTACACATTTTAGTCTATTGTAAACACAAAATGTCGGGCTTCCACCTGACAATGCCCCCCCTACCAACCCCGTCTTAGCACTAACATTCACCCCATTAACATTCCACCAAATTATATGTAATTTCATAGGGCTAGGACACTATATTCACCCCACCCTCTACATCCATCACCCCCTCCCCAACCTTACCCCTCCTGCCAATTTTCTCAAACAGATCCCAAGCCTCCCTCTCGCTCCCCTTAAAATTGACTCCCGAGTCAATGCTAACAACTTCAAACATATCCTCCCTCCAATCCACCAGGTCCTGTTCACAACCTCCTAACTCGCTACCCCAATCACACCCCTCTTGAGTGGGATAACAATGTCCACCCATAATCTAGAGTTACCTAATGCCTCAAAATTCGAACTGCAACCCCCTCCAACCTTCAGATGTGACCTAGTGGTGTCTCGTAAAGAGATGCACCCCTCGCTACTCAATAATATTGTTTCACTCGTCACCACGACAACCTTGCTACTATTTTCCGTTGCTACAGTTTGGCCCCTACGATCATTGTCCTCTGGCATGCGACCCAAAAGAGACACTTTTTTACCACCACCACTCTTACCCGCAACCTTTCATCTTCTACCATTTTTGCCAAAATTTCTGAAAGACTTAATATTTTTTAGACCTAACATAGAATTACTGAGATAAACTTATTTGCTATTTTTGACAATAGTAGACAACGACTCAAGGCCTGGCCAAAATTTAGAGTCCCGTTTATATCTATCCTCAAAAGGTACCTCTACTCTCAGAACCCCATCTCTACAGAAAGGTACGTGCTTGCCTTCCACCGGGCGTTCCAATATGGCCTTAGACTTTGTACAATTTTTAATACAGTCTGCTAAAAATTCCACTAAACTTCTCATGCCCACCTAACTCTCCTTCTACTAACCCAGACCGAGATGTAACTGAATTGAGAGGAACTAAGGGGCCATCTTGTACAGTCACAAGACTGTTATCTTTACTAGATAACGGAACTGGTGAGACCTTCCTAGAACTCCCGTCATTCACTAAGTCAATCTCATTTATGACCCAGACATGAAATTGAGTCATATAGAAATTACTGAAACTGAAACAGAGTCATATCTAGATAGAAATGAACGGACGCGGATACAATCAATCTCGCGGCATCCATAGCTATTTTTCGCAACGACACGAAATAAGCTAACACTAATGTCCCTAATAATGCACACCTGGTATTTTGTTTTTTAAAACACCAGGTGTGCAGTAGTAGGGACATTAGGGTTAGCTTATTTCATGTCGTTGCGAAGAATAGCTATGGATGCCGCGAGATTGATTGTATCCGCCTCAGTTCATTTCTATCTAGATAGGACTCGATTTCAGTTTCAGTATTTTCTTTTTGGCATGTTGTACGTCGTTGGATAAGACTTTCATTCATGTTAGATATTTATCACTTAACAATATTTGTTACATTGGATTATTATTTGTTGTAACTGATGGTTTATTAGATTTACGTTATTCATATTTACGCTTATCAGTTAATCAATCATTTCATTAGATGTATGGTTTTATTGGTTTTATATTTATATTATTTGTTGCGATAGTGATGCTATGAATGAAATCATACGGATTCCTATTTTATTTTAATAAATGATTGATAACTCAGTATTAGAATAGGCGGGGTGTCACATTATAGTCCTCGATTCCTCTTATAAAATTTCATTCAAGATGTATTGTTGGGAATGGTAAGTCCACTAATGTGTGGCTTTATAATTGTCTTGTAACTTCTCATGCAACTTCTTTAAATATCAATCGATCTACTCCTCTTACTTCAAGTGTCTTTGATGTTATTGTTGATGGTGCTTGGAGGCTTCCTATTTATTTTATCTTATCATATCATCATACCTGTAACTATCTTCTCAAGATGAAGCTCACCATTTTGGTACATCCACTAAAATTTCTCGAATTTTTCTTCCACTTCAGATCTATATTTTGCTAAAGCTTACAAATGTTTTAAGAATGATGTCCCTATGGATGTTGATTTCAAAATTCTATGTAATAAATTTGTGCCTCTTAGAATTTATGTAATAAGTTTGAGATTATTGCACAATAGTCTCCTGACTTATGATAGACTTAAAGATAAAGGCATTCCAGTCTACTATGTGATTCTTTCAACTGTGAAGAATATAATGTCCACCTTTTCATGAAATGGATGTTTTTTAGATGTTTGTGGGAGTGAACGACTAGCCTTTTTAGTATAGTGATTCCTAACACTGGTGGTGTTAATGAGTTTTAGAGGTTTTTTAGTTACTCTTATTCTGGACCTTGAGTTCATAATCCCAGGATGGATGCCTATTTGTATATGGTGTATAAAATCTGGTGCACAAGAAATAAGCTGAGGTTTGATAATGTCTCTCTCAATAAAGTGGTGACTTCTAGCAGCATTAAAGCTTGGATCCATTTTATAATTCATTTTGTGACTGGATATTACAAGGATAATATAGATTTTACCATTCTTAAGAAATTCAATATCTCTCCTAGGAAGAGCCGCCAACATCACCACTTTTATATGGAAATCCCCTCCCATTTTTTGGATCTGGCCAACTCAGGTGATCTTTATAATGTTAATCTAGGACCTGCTGCCTTTGGTATTCCCTTAAGATATTTTAAGGGTGAGTTTATGGGCTTCTACTATAAAGACATTGGTTGAAGTAACTTTTTCTTTTCATAATTACTCCATACTATTTAAATTGTTGATATTGCCTTTTTTAGAAAATGGTTTCATCTCTGGTTTCACTGTGACTCTTACAACGTTGTTTCTTGCCTTAATAACAACGACTTAATACCTCATTGGCCTCTAAAGATATCCCGACTTAATTGTCTTCATCAAATTTCATGCATGGGCTTCAAATGTTCCCATATATTCAGATAAGGAAATAGTCCAACTGGTAAATTGGCTAACATGGGGATGAAGTTCTCTGTTGGCTTTTGGTGGGAGCAACGTCACAGTGATCTGTCTCGCTTTGTTTTGAAAGACTTTATGGGCTTGCTAAGTTGCCTTCTTATAGATTCCATTGATTAAGTAACTTACTTTTGTATAGTCCTTCTTGTTAGGCTTTTCCTTTTAAGAGATTCATGTGATGGTGAAGTCTAGTAATGATCAACCTAGTTGACACCTACTTGCTTCATTTGATGGTTTTGCTTCCTTTTTCTTATTTTTAGTTTTTCTCTTTATTTTTAGTTTTTCTATTATTTTTTTTGGTGATCTAATGAAATCTTCTTGATTTTCCTGAATATGTGTGTGTCTATTGGCTGGTAAAATTCATACTTACATGCTAATATTCATAGCAATCTCTAGATGTTCCTTTAATCGAGGTGGTCTAATGAGGTATTAAATCCTTTAATATTTAAAATCTCTCAGAGCTTAAAATATTAGGATAACTGTCGGTAAATAAATAAATGAGTGGGAATAAAAGATCCTTTTTCAATTGAGAGTGCGCTTTTGTTCAAATAAAGAAATTATTTAATTAAACTCCGTTTTTTAATTAAATCATAAGAAATGCATCTAAATGTGATTGAAGACAATATGATCATGCAAGAACACTCAATCACAAACAAACGCACAAATGAGCAAAAATCCCCAAAAGGGGAAAACCTTTTTTATTTTCACTCTAATTTCTAAAGAACAGTTTACATGGATTATACTAAAAACATGAGTGAGATACGAAATACCCTCAGGTGTCGGTTCTGATGTCGTCGGCTGGAATCTCCCGTAAGAACTCCAGATGGGAAGCAATGGAAAAGAGTCGGCTTCTCCACAAGTTACTCCAAATGAGTAAAACAAATCCTTTGAAGGTTTAAAGATTCACATACATATTTAGGAATGGTTTTGTGAATCAAAAGGCATTAAACCTTAAAAACTTGAAGTTTGTTTTCTGGGCTATAAATCGCAGAAACGTTTATGAAAAAAATTGGAAAAATTTGCAGAATGGGTATATATATTTATATGAAAATTGAGTCATTGTCGTCACTCGAACGACATAGTCATGTTGCTCATATGATATCACGTGTCGATCGAACGAGATCGCGCGATATCCTCATGTTGCTTGAACGACAGAGCGATGTCGTTTGGATGAGATCGACGACCAAGAAAAGTCCGCTTCTACACTTAAAAAAATCTATGCTTTTGTGTTAAAGATAAATCAGACTTCAAAACATATTTTTTAAAACATTCCCAAATATTTATGCAAATATTAACAACTCTAATAACCCATTTTACCAATAACGCGTCGTGGAGTAGTGGGAACGGTTAAGCAGCACGTCGCATGTAGCATGATGCACGTGTGAAGATGGTGGATGCATGGATTCGGATTAAGGCCATCGTGAATGATCGTGTTGACATGCCAAATGTAGAGGTATCAGACATACATACTGTGATCTTGGACAAATAGAAAATTCCTAGATTCTACCCCAGACATTTATAAAATTATGTCCTTACAAATCTCCCCCTATGTCTATGCCAGTACATACATAAAAAAAATCCGAATTATGCAATCTCCATAAAGAAAATTACATATAAGATAATATCCCCATTAAAACCTCAAACTGAGAATACTAACTGACATGTCGTAAACCAAACTTCAACATCTTCATATCTTCAGCTTTTCTCATCGGGGTGTGCAATCCAATAACGCGTCAATTTTGTACCTACACACATGAGATAAAGCAGATACCCATGACACGTAACAATTTGAAATAGAATGACATCTAAAAATCGAATCAATTAAGTTTAAGCAAATCATTGATATATCAACCAAACAATTCTCCCCCATAATTCATTTCCCCCTTTTTATGATGTCCCCAAATAGATAGATATGAGAAGCACAAATAAATGCAAATGGAAGATGTCACAAGGTAATAAACTTTCTATTTTTTGAATTTTTTAAAATTTTTCACACAAAATATAAAACAAAGAATCACACCATGAAAGAACACAAAAACAACCAAGTCGATGATAGCAAAAATGTATGGGTATGAGCAAATTCGATAGAAAAATCAATGCATACAAACATAACATATGTGCACGATGAATATCGGATATTTCTAACTAATGAACTCAACATCTTCCTTAGGTGTAAAAATATGGAATTATAAGATATTGACTTAATCAAATCAGCGAATCAAAGCTCAAAGTGATTTCCACACTAATAACGTCCAAAACTATTTAATGTGTTTTCAGGACTGTCAAGAAAGTGAAAAGACGTTTAAATTCTCCAACCAAACTCACTCAGATTTATATGTTGTTTAAAGGTGATCTAAATTCTCAAACATTGGAGAATTGATGGTGAAACCTAATGGCCCATATTTGGCATGTATTGCTTTTTATTGCCTTTAAAATGTTTAGGCCCTTTTAACCTCTATGGACCCCGGATAATAAAATTCCTCAATTTTTTAGGTTCGATATAACGGTGGCTTAGTATTCTCAAAGGCCAAATAAGAACCTTTCGCAGCCCTTCCCCGTTTTAAATTACCACACAATCTCACCAAACCAGTTTTACATGCATTCCAATCTTGTCACATTTTATCGCATGTGGTTCGTTGTATAGACAAAATTGAGATGGAAACACTCAAGCCAATATATGACATAAAAGTACAATAATAAAATAAAGTCATGCACGTGTGCAATAAAGAAGATAAGGAGCCAAACATATAGAAAGATATGACTAATCACATCGCAAAGTCTCCAAATAATGTAAAGCACATGGATGAAATGATGTAGCGTCTCAAATCACTATCAAACAGTCACATAAAGAATGGAAATGAAAGTTGTGACTCAGCTATCTTAAATGCTCATTAATAAGAGGTGTAAACAAAATACAAAAATCTTTTTGTGCTTTTCTAAAAATTTTATAAAAAGAAAGTCTTTTTGGATTTAAAAAAAATACACAGCAAAAGAATAATAATACAAATGATACAAAGTAGCAATAAGAATCATATGATATGAACATGACAATGCATCCTATCCTAAACACGGGTCATCCCCTCAAGCAAATATGCAAATCCCTAAAGACTTTCTAAGACTCTCAAATCTAAGGGCATCTAAAGGTTTTGTGAAAATATCGGCTAACTAAAGGTCGGTGGGTACGAAACTCAGGGATATGACTTTCTCCTCAGCTAACTGACGTATAAAGTGCTTTCGTATCCTGACGTGCTTTGTGCATGAATGTTGGACTGGATTACGAGATATGTGTATCGCGCTCGTGTTATCACCGGAGATGGTCATGATGTCCTATGAAATCCCATAATCCTCCAACATTTGCTTCATCCACAAGAGTTGCGTGCAATAACTCCTGGAGGTGATGTATTCAGCCTTAGTAGTGGACAAAGAGATAAAGTTTTTCTTCTTGCTCAACCATGAGACAAGAGCAGAACCAATCAGCATCCGAACAGGCGGACAGATGGTCATTAGTATCAAAGGAATATCAGATACCATAGGAGAGAGTCCCACTCATGTATTTGATAATACATTTTAGAGAGAGTAAGTGTGACTCTTTTGGGGATGCCTGATATCGCGAACAGACTCTAACACTAAAAGCTATATCAGGGTGACTGGCAGTCAAGTAGAGAAGACTACCTATCATACTCTGATACAAGGTTTTCTTTACGTCCTTGCTTGAAGTATCCTTACTAAGTTTGAAAGAATTACTCATAGGTGTACATGCATGCTTAGCGGAGTCTAAACCAAATTTCTTCACTAGGTCTCTAGCATACTTGGATTGGGAGATAAACATCCCATTCTCTAGATGATGAACCTCGAGACTAAGGAAGAAAGTAAGCTCACCTACCATGCTCATCTCAAACTCACTTTTCATCTCCTCCTCAAAGTTATGAGCATGCTGGGAGCACGTGGATCCAAAGGCTATGTCGTCCATATAGAACTGGGCAACCAAAATAGCACCGTCATCTCTCCTGATAAATAACGTCATATCAACTCACCCTCTGTTGAAGCCACGAGCTAACATATAGGAAGTAAGACTCTCGTACCAAGCACGGGGTGCTTGCTTCAAACCATACAAGGATTTCATCAGATATTGGACGTGCTCCGGGTGTTTAGGGTCTTCAAACCCTTTTGGTTATTCCACGTAAACATCCTCCTGTAGAATGAAATTTAGAAAGGCACTCTTGACATCCATTTGATATAGCTTGAAGCACAGATGACATGCGATGGCGAGTAGTAAACGGACGGACTCAAGCCTCACAACAGGAGCAAATGCCTCCCCAAAGTCTACACCCTTTATCTGTGTGTAGACTTGAGCGACCAACCTAGCCATGTTTCTGATTATGGTACTATTTTCACCCATTTTATTCTTGAAAATCCACCTGGTACCTATCACATTCGTCTCACTAGGTCAGGGGGAAGTTCCCAGACATTGTTCTTTTTAAACTAAAGCAACTCATCCTGCATAGCAGATATCCAGTATTCATCCTTGAGTGCTTATTTATGATTTTTAGGCTCGACTTTAGATGTGTAGCAGACATGGCTCACAACATTCTCTAGCTGAGCACGAGTCTTGACCTCTAAAGTGGGATTGCCAATAATAGTGGAAGGATCATAACTCTTGCGAACCCAAGAAAATGTGTCCCATAGAACAGGAGTAGGGTCCACCCTGGATGTGGGAGACACAATGGGATCATAAAAAAGGAGTGTGTCAACCTCATTCAAATGGGTGGAGTCAACAGACGTCGAAGGTTCGTCATCTTGCACAGTAACGTTTATCGACTCCATCACTTCAAAGCTCTTCGGGTTAAAAAATCGGTACGCTCCACTATTTGATGAATATCCTAGCAATATTCTCTTGTCTCTTTGGGAGTCAAACTTTCCTAATTTCTCTCTATCCCGTAGGATGTAGCATTTACTCCCAAAGACACAAATATATGCAAGGTTGGGCTTCTTTCCAGTCCATAATTCATAGGGCGTTTTAAGTGTGTGTGGACGAAGGTAAACCCTATTCACCGTATGGCATGCAGTAAACACTGCCTTTTCCCAAAATCTCCTAGCAACTTTATGACCTAGAAGCATAGATCTAGACATTTCCTGAATCGTCCTGTTCTTTCTCTCAATAATCCCATTTTGACGAGGAGTCTTCACAACAGAAAACCCATATTTGATTCCTAGGCTATCACAGTAAAGATCTACTTTTTTCTCCATAAATTCAGTGTCATTGTCACTACGCATTCTATTGATAGTGACACTATGTTGGTTTTGTATGACACGGCACTTGGTCGTCAGAAACTCAATAACATCGGATTTCTCTCTTAGAAAACCTATAATTGAATATCGAGAGAAATCATCTACCACCACTAGGATGTACCTCTTACCACCCATACTCTCTATACAAGTAGTACCCATGAGATCCATGTGTACCAACTAAAGTACTCGTGAAGTGGTAATGGAATTCAACTTCCTGTGGGGGCTACGGATTTTCTTTCCCAACTGACAGGGTCCACAAACCATGGAAGTTGACTTTCCAAGTGTTGGTAAGCCACGTACTAGGTCCTTTTTAGCTAATCGTGTCAAATCTCTAAAGTTTATGTGACCTAGACGTTGGTGCCATATATCCATAGGAGTGATCGTGGCGCTGTTGCAGACAAGTGAGGATTTGAGCACAGTCCCATAATAATTATCCTTTATCCTCACCCCTTGTACTAAAAGTTTACCGTCTTGATTATAGACATTACATGCATCCCGGTCAAATTTTACGGCAAATTTAGCGTCGTATAGTTGGCTAATGCTGAGAAGGTTTGCTTTCAAACCTTTGGCGTACAAAACATTCTCTAGCTTAGGAAATCCTGGTAACTCTATTGTTCCTCGTCCTACGATGCTAGACTTTCTCCCAGCTCCAAAGGTGACTCTACCTTCCTTATAATCCTCTACGTAGGTAAAAAATGAGACATCACCGGTCATATGTCTGGAGCACCCACTATCGAAATACCACTGTGAGGAATTATGTGCTTTGAGAGTGACATGAACAAAAAGGGACTTTTCGTCTTTCTTAGGTACCCAAGAAGTGATAACCTTTTGTTTACGCTTGTTGTTTGTTTTAGCCGAGATGCGGGAAGCATTCACTGACGACAAAGACATACGTCAGAATTCCTCCATCAAACTCTGTGATGTGGGGGCTAAGAACTCAACACGCTCTCTCAGACTGGTAAAATCATCAGTATGATGTGGTGGAGCATATTTACGTGAAGTCCGACCTAAACTATATCAATACTCTCTCAGGTAGCCTTTTATTTTGCAATACGTACAAAAGAACACAGTCTTAGGTAGACCTTGGTTTGCTTTTCTTGATCGAACTCTCCTTCGTGGTTTTTAACGATGGCCATATGGAGTTGTAGTAAAATCAGGAACTGGTCCAGGTGATATTTGGGACGTGGAGGAACCATAAAAACCTATTTCCTTCCTATCACCAAAACCTAAAGCGGGACCGAGGAGCATCTTTCCCATCATTCCAGATCTGTCCTCGATCTGAACCTTGACTTCCCATGCTCTCTCAAGATCATGAGTAAGCTCGGCTACAAGGGCTTCAAGTTTCTTCTGAATCTCTAGGGAGGAATGGAGCTCACTCGTAAGACTAGACACTTGATTAGTCAAGTCCCCTTTCTCTTTCTCAAAATACCTCTCTCTCTCTTGAAATAATCTCTCTCTTTCTCTAAACTAACTTTCTCTCTCAACACAGGCAGACTCTCTCTCTCTCTCTCTCTCTCTCTCTCTCTCTCTCTCTCTCTCTCTCTCAAAGTAGTGCTGGTGGAGGACACTCTCTCTCTCGCTTCTTCTAAATCTTCCTCTAAAGCGGTGATCCTAAGAACTAACGTTTTTTACGCTTTTTGGTTTTAAATGACTCAGTATATAACTCAGTGTAGGCGCATTGAAGATTACTCTCTCTCTCACTTGCAGCATCCTCCCCCTCACTCACTTCGTTCTCACTATCGAGGTGTCCCTGTGAAGTAGCATCCTCATCATGGTGAGGAGCACTAGAGGTACTCACATGGCTAGCCATGAATGCGGTGAAGTTACATTCATGCGATGACTTGTCTCTATAGTCCACCGACTCGACCTCACTGTCGTCACTAAGGGTAGCATTAAAGATAACTTTTCCCTTTTCTTTGGCAAGTCTGTTGAGCCTAGTAGCACACTCAAAAGCTCTATGACCCTTATCGTCACACTCATAACATCTCTCACCGTCTTTCTTAGGAGGGTCTTTAGAATCTTTTTCATTTTCCTTTTCAAACTGATTTTTCTCAAAATTCTTTTTATCTTTGAAATTTTCATTTTTCTTGAATTTGAGAATTTTCTTGAATTTTTTTGCAAATAAGGCCAAATCATCTAAATCAAGGTCACACTCGAAATCATACATTTCTATCTCCCTTTTTTTAGATGACTCTACCCTCTTTCTTATCAACCCCTCACTCTTCCTATCCTGGGCATTAAGTGCAATTCCCTTATTTTAAGGCTTGACAGATTTGGGAAACATATCAATTTCATACGTTTATAAGTCTCCTACTAGTTCTTCTAATTTAAGCGTGTTTAAATTACCCATAGAATTTAGCACAGTGACTTTAGGGATAAAATGCTTAGGTAGAGATATTATAATCTTTTTAACAACTCTAGCATTAGGAATGTGTTCACCAAGATTAAAGCTAGTGTTTACAATATCAGATAACCTAGCATAAAATTCATCAAAACATTCAGACTCAAGCATGGTGATAGTTTAAAATTGAGTTGTGAAGTTCTGCAATTTTGATTCTTTCACAGCATTAGTTCCTTCATGGGTAAGCTTTAAAGCATCCCATGCCTCTTTTGACGTGGTACACGTCATTATCCGTCGAAACTCGTTAGGTGTGACGGATCCAGAAATAACACTAAGACCCTTAGAGTTAAAAGCTGACCATTTAAATTCTTCTTCAGTCCATGCAGTCATAGATTTTAAATTTGTCATGTTGTCAATAGTAATGGAGGCAGGTGTCCACCCTCTTTCAACCAAAACCCAAACTCTTTCATTTATGGCCTTTAGAGCAGATTTCATACGGGCTTTCCGTAATCATAATTTGTCCCATAAAAAACTGGCATTTTATTATATAATTTCTCCATTTTTAACACACACTTTTTCAAAAATTAATTTTTCAGAAACTTGATATCTTTAGAAATATTTTGCGAAAAATTACACGGTATAATTGTGTAATTGGCTCTGATACCAATTTGAGAGTAAGCTTTTGTTCAAATAAAGAAATTATTTAATTAAACTCAGTTTTTTAATTAAATCCTAAAACATGCATCTAGGTGTGATTGAAGATAATATGATCATGCAAGAATACTCAATCACAAACAAACACACAAATCAGGAAAAATCCCCCAAAGGGGAAAAACCTTTTCATTTTCACTCTAATTTGTAAAGAACCGTTTACACGGATTATACTGAAAATATGAGTGACATACGAAATACCTTTAGGTGTCAGTTCCGATGTCGTCGACTGAAATCTCCCGCAAGAACTCTAGATGGGCATTAATGGAAAAGAGTCTGCTTCTCCACAAGTTAATCCATATGAGTAAAAGCAATCCTTTGAAGGTTTAAAGATTCACACACATATTTAGGAATGGTTTTGTGAATCAAAATGCACTAAACCTTAAAAACTTAAAGTCTATTTTTTGGGTTGTAAATCGCAGAAACGTGTACGAAAAAGACTTAGAAAAACATGCAGAATGGGTACATATATTTATAAGAAAATCGAGGCGGCACCGTCGCTCTAACGACATAGGCATGTCGCTAGAACGAGACCATATGTCGCTCGAACGAGATTGCGCGACATCCTCATGTCGCTTGAACGAAAGAACGATATCGTTTGAACGAGCTCGACGACTAAGAAAAGTTCGCTTCTACACTTAGAAAAATTTCTTCTTTTGTGTTAAAAATAAAGCAGACTTCGAAAAATATTTTTTAAAACATACCCAAATATTTATGCAATTATTAACAACTCCAATAAACCATTTTACCAATAACGCGTCGTGGATTAGTGGGAACGGTTGACCATCATGTCGCATGTAGCATGATGCACGTGTGAAGATGGTGGATCCATGTATTCGGATCAAGGCCGTCGTGAATGATCGTGTTGACGAGCCGAATGTAGCCATATCAGACATAAATACTGTGATCTAGGACAAATAGAAAATTCCTAGATTCTTCCCTGGACATTTATAAATTATGTCCTTACATCAATATTCATGTTTCCTTCCATATTCTCTTAATGTCATATTAAGACATGTGAGGGAAATGAGAACTGTTATGATATTTCTAATATAACGAAAAATATGGCTTGTTTGTTATTTCCATATTCTTCCCTTTAGAAAAATGTAGTCCATGCTTTTAGGCTATATTACATGACATTCATGTGGAAGTATATCTATTGTATTTACATGTATTGAGAGAGATGTTAACAAAATATTTTGAGTGGTACCATTTGATTTAAAACTATCTCTTGTCATGTGTGTGAAATATTATAAAAATCATGAATCCGAACATCTTATATTGATTCAAATCAAATCTTAAGCACAATAATTGTAAGTGTAGTGTTTGTTATTGGTTATTAAGGAAACATAACAAAAAATTAGTTGATGTGGTTTCCAGTAGCCCTAGAAATTATGTCAAACACCATAACAGACATTGCACAAAAAATTCATCTCTCTCTCTCTCTCTCTATATATATATATATATATATATATATTAAATCCTTCACAATCGATGATCCACTTGATCTTCTGACCTCTCACCATCAACCAAATGTTAGTGTACATAATAAGTTTTTTTTAAGTTTTGGGACATGAATCTATCTTCTATTTATAGATCTTTAAGTTTTTTTGTTACTTATTTATCGAACCCATATACAGGAAGTATACACAGCCATTGCCTCATATTATGCACTTTGCTTATATTATTTCAGCCTATAATTACATTTCCTTGAAAATCTGAACATAACTAACGGTTTCATTTTATGCCAATAAAACAAAATCAGACCATTTTATGACATATTTGGTGTTGTGTGATTAATTTAAGTTTTGGGGCCTTACTAATGTATTATTAAAGTGTGGGTTTTATTGTGTAGAGACAAGCGTAATTTCTATTTTTATGATGTGTTAAAATAGAAATATACGAAATATGAAAAGAAACGATTGAGTTATAAATAGGGGTCATGGTCCCCAGATCACACAACACCAATCTTCTGATTCCCATTGTCAGAGAGAAATTTAAAGAGGAAATAATAGTGTTGATCTGGAAATAATAGTGTTGACATTAAGTTCCTAGTTGTAAAAGAAAGAGTTCAGAGTGAACTTATATCTATAGAGCACATTGGAATAAAATCAATGATTGCGGATCCGCTGACTAAGGGATTACCACCCAAGGTCTTTCATGAGCACACTGCTCATATGGGTGTAATTTCTTTTCAGGATATGTCAGTTTAGTGGGAGTTTGTATTTTATATGCTTTCATATACATATTTGATTTAATGAATATTGTATGGTTTTTTACTACAGTAAATTATTAAGTTTATATTCACTCTGACTTTATATGATTTGATCTCACTAAGGTTTAAGGAGGACCGGCTGGAAATAGGCATGTTAAGATCACATTGCATGAAATTTCCATGCTACACATTCACACTTGATCTTTGTCATTAGTTGCATTGATATATGTGATCATTGATGGGTCTACTTACGAAATATGTAATGACGATCGCTTTGATTCTATATTGGTGCAATTAATGGACAAGATTGTTAAGATACATAAAGTTTTGATAGCTAAAACTCATGAGCTCATAAAGTATAATTCAAATTTATAAAGTTACATATATATATAGCCCAAGTGGGAGATTGTTAAAGTAAAAATTTAATATATGGGCTTATATATAAAATAAATATGAATTATAGGCTATCAAATAAAAGTAGGCCAATTAAAGTGATTAATTTAAGTTTTGGGGCCTTACTAATGTATTATTAAAGTGTGGGTTTTATTGTGTAGAGACAAGCGTAATTTTTATTTTTATGATGGGTTAAAATAGAAATATACGAAATATGAAAAGACACGATTGTGTTATAAATAGGGGTCATGGTCCCCAGATCACACAACACCAATCTTCTGATTCCCATTGTCAGAGAGAAATTTAGAGAGGAAATAAAAGTGTTGATCTGGAAGAGCATAAGACCTCAGACTCAGATATTTTAACTTTCTCTCGTGGATTTTGGTACGCTTCCGTAAAATCAATATTTATATTTCTTGATAATTCAATATGAATGTTCCTGTTTGTGTGATAGTTTTCACAAAATAGTTATTAATCCATCATGTGGTATCAGAGCTAATTCATGTTGAATTGTTGAGAATATATTAGGAAGGTATTGATATTAATTTTCGGCTGTAAATAATTTTCCAAAAAGGTTTAATATTTCAGAAATTTTTTGGATTCTGAAATATTCTCAGTGTTTGATTATTCAATATGTTCTTATTATCAGTGTTTGATTATTACGGCAAGATATCACTTACAAGTTAATATTTTTTTCAAAGATCGAATATTAATAGAGTGTTCGATATCTTAAAATGGTATTTGTCCTTTATTTGAATTTATTTTTTATTTAAGACTTATATGAGCTAGTTTTATTTGTTTATTGTTCTCTGATTTAGCTATCAGTTCTGCTTCCAACATTACAGCCAATATTAATACTATTCCCATGCTTAATGGCACAAACTTTAAGTCATGGCAAGAGAATCTTCATATAGTTCTCGGTGTCATGGATCTGGACCTTGCATTAAGGGTTCCTTCTCCTGCACCTCTTATGGATAAAAGTTCCTCTGATGAGAAATAGGACTTTGAAAAGTGGGAGAAGTCAAATCCCATGTGTTTGATGATCATAAAGAAGGCAATTCCAGAAGAATTCAAGGGCACAATATCGAAAACGATAAAGACAGCCAAAGAGTTCCTAGAAGAAATTAAGAACAGATTTGCCAAAAATGAAAAGACTGAAACAAGTACACTTTTGGCAAGTCGCATCTCAATGAAATATAAAGGTAATGTGAACATTAGGGAGTACATTATGGAAATGTCTCATCTCACTTCAAAGTTAATAGCACTTAATCTTGATCTCTCTGAGGATTTTCTTGTGCATTTGGTTATGATATCTCTTCCCACACAATTCAGTCAATTTAAGGTGAGCTACAACTGCCAAAAGGAGACTTGGTCTCTTAATGAGCTTATCTCACATTGTGTGCAAGAAGAGGAAAGACTGAAGCAAGATAAGACAGAAAGTGCTCATTTGGCTAGTACTTCCAAGGACAAGTGGAAGAAAAGAAAGAATGATAAAGAAGATGCTGTGGTTCCATATCCAAAGAAATAACATAAAGAAAAAACTGTTGATGGTTGTTTCACTTGTGGAGCTGCGGGACATAGGAAGAAGCAGTGTACCAATTATCATGCTTGGCGTGTCAAGAAAGTTACACTTCTTAACCTAGTTTGTTCTGAGGTTAATTTGACTTCGGTACCTAAACACACTTGGTGGATAGATTCTAGTGCAACCACTCACATCAGTGTGTCTATGCAGGGTTGCGTGAGTTGTCGAAAGACAAATGATGGTGAAAGATACATTTTTGTGGGCGATGGCAAGAAGGTTGAAGTTGAAGTAATTGGGATATTTAGGTTATTATTGAAGTCTAGTACTTATTTGGATTTGAATGAGACATTTATCGTACCGTCATTTAGACAGAATTTGGTTTCTATTTCTGTATTGGACAAATTTGGTTATACTTGTTCCTTTGGAAATAATAAATTTAGTCTTCTTCATAATTCAAATTTTGTTAGTACTGGTTCTTTATCTTATGTAGATAACCTTTATATGCTTGATACTATTGCTTCATATCATGAATCCTTGCAATTAAGTACTCCAGGTATAAAAAGAAAATTAACCAATGAGAATTCTGCATCATTATGGCATAAGAGATTAGGTCACATCTCCCAAAGGAGAATTGAAAGACTTGTGTCAGATGGAATTCTAGATTCCCTTGATTTTTTCAAATTTTAAAATTTGCAAAAATTGCATAAAGGGAAAACAGACAAACATAAGGAGATCTGGTGCTAATAGGGCTACAGACGTCTTAGGACTGATACATACAGATATTTATGGGCTATTCCCTACGGTTTTATGTAACGGTCAACAATATTTTATCACATTCATAGAAGATTTTGCACGTTATGGCTACCTTTATCTCATCCATGAAAAGTCCCAACCTCTGGACGTGTTCAAGTCATTCAAGGCTGAAGTTGAAAATCAACTCAGCAAAAGGATTAAAAGCGTCAGATCTGATTGTGGTGGCGATTACTACGGTAGGTATGACGGTTCAGGTGAACAAAGCCCAGGACCATTGGCTAAATTCCTAGAGGAGTGCGGTATCGTCCCGCAGTACACCATGCCAGGTTCTCCAAGCATGAATGGTGTTGCTGAAAGGCGAAACAGAACGCTTAAAGACATGGTAAGGAGTATGATGAGTTACTCTAACTTACCAGATTTACTCTGGGGTGAAGCATTAAAGACTGCAGTGTATATCCTTAACAGAGTACCAACTAAAGCAACTGCTAAAACTCCTTTTGAACTTTGGGTAGGCAAGAAACCTAGTATGAAGCACCTTCATATTTGGGGATGTCCAGCTGAAGCGAGGCCTTATAGGACACATGAAAAGAAACTGGATTCCAGAACAGTAAGTTGCTATTTTGTTGGATACTCTGAAAGATCTAGGGGTTACAAATTTTATGATCCTACTACCAAAATAATTTTTGAGAATGGGAATGCTCGGTTCTTCGAGGATGTTGAGTTTGCTGAGGGGGATAAGGTTAAGGATTTTGGTTTTGAAGAGGAATATGTTGATATTCCCACAGTTGTTATTAACAATGATCAGGATCCAATTCCTGGCATTGTTCAAGAAGCAGATCCTAATCAAAACAATATCCAAGAATCTACCATTCTAGAAGAACAAACTCTACCACCTCCAGAACCTATGCCATTAAGGAGATCCACTAGAGAAAGAAGTAGTGATGTGCTAGATGATTACATTGTATTTCTCCAAGAACATGAGTTTGACATTGGTGCGGTGAAAGATGATCCGATCACCTTCCGTCAAGCCATGGAAAGTTCTAAATCTCAAGAGTAGATTGATGCCATGAATGAGGAGATAAAATCCATGAAGGACAATGATGTTTGGGATCTTTTCCCATTACCTGAAGGTAAAAAAACCATTGGTTGCAAATGGATATTTAAAACCAAGAGGGATTCAAAAGGTAATGTGGAGAGATACAAAGCCCGTCTTATCGCTAAAGGCTTTACACATAAAAAAGGCATCGATTATAAAGAGACTTTCTCTCCGGTTTCATCGAAAGGCTCTTTTAGGATAATAATGGCACTTGTGGCGCACTTTGACCTTAAGCTTCATCAGATGGATGTTAAGACTGCGTTTCTCAATGGTGACATTGATGAAACAATATATATGGTGCAACCAGAAAACTTTGTGTCGGGAGATGCAAAGAAAACAGTTTGCAAATTAAAGAAATCCATTTATGGGCCTAAGCAAGCTTCTCATCAATGGTATTACAAGTTTCATCAAGTTATCATCTCGTTTCGTTTTGAGAAGAATCTGGTTGATGATTGTATATACCACAAGTTCAGTGGGAGTAAGCATATTTACTTGGTTTTATATGTTGATGACATTTTTCTTACCACCAACGATATGGGTATGTTGCACGAAACCAAGAGATTTCTTTCAAAGAAATTTGAGATGAAAGATCTTGGTAACGCTTCTTTTGTGTTGGGTATACAAATACACCGAGATCGCTCTCGGAGTACACTTAGTTTATCACAAAAGAGCGATATCGAGAAAGTTCTTAAAAGATATGGCATGCATGATTGTAAACCAGGTGACACCCCTGTAGCTAAAGGAGATAAATTTAGTCTCAGTCAATGTCCCAAGAATAATTTTGAGATTCGGTAGATGCAAAAGATTCCTTATGCGTCAGTAGTAGGAAGTCTTATGTATGTTCAAGTATGTACGCGTCCGAATATTGCGTACATTGTTGGCATGTTGGGAAGATACTTAAGTAATCATGGATAGGATCATTGGATAGCAGTCAAGCGAGTCATGAGGCACTTACAGAGAACAAAAGACTACATGCTCACCTATCGAAAGTCAGAACAATTAGAGATCATTGGATATTCTGACTCCAATTTTGCTAGATGCCAAGATAACATGAAATCTACTTCAGGTTAAATCTACTTACTTGCTGGAGGTGCTGTATCGTGGAAGAGTGTTAAGCAGTCTATTATAGCTTCTTCCACCATGGCAGCTGAGTTTGTAGCTTGTTATGAGGCATCCAATCAAGGAATATGGTTGAAAAATTTTGTCACGGGGTTGCATATTGTGGATGGCATTGAAAGACCACTTAAGTTATTTTGTGATAATAAATCAGCAGTACTGTATTCCAACAACAACAGGATTTCTACGAAGTCAAAGTTTATTGACATTAAGTTCCTAGTTGTAAAAGAAAGAGTTCAAAGTGGACTTATATCTATAGAGCACATTGGAACAAACTCAATGATTGCGGATCCGCTGACTAAGGGATTACCACCCAAGGTCTTTCATGAGCACACTACTCATATGGGTGTAATTTCTTTTCAGGATATGTCAGTTTAGTGGGAGTTTGTGTTTTATATGCTTTCATAGACATATTTTTTTTAATGGATATTGTATGGTTTTTTACTACAGTAAATTATTAAGTTTATATTCGCTCTGACTTTATATGATTTGATCTCACTAAGGTTTAAGGAGGACCAGTTGGAAATAAGCATGTTAAGATCACATTGCATGAAATTTTCATGCTACACATCCCCACTTGATCTTTGTCATTAGGTTCATTGATATATGTGATCATTGATGGGTCTACTTACGAAATATGTAATGACGATCGCTTTGATTCTCTATTGGTGCAATTAATGGACAAGATTGTTAAGATATATAAAGTTTTGATAGCTAAAACTCATGAGCTCATAAAGTATAATTGAAATTTATAAAGTTACATATATATATATATAGCCCAAGTGGGAGATTGTTAAAGTAAAAATTTAATATATTGGCTTATATATAAAATAAATATGAATTATAGGCTATCAAATAAAAGTAGGCCAATTAAAGTGATTAATTTAAGTTTTGGGGCTTTACTAATGTATTATTAAAGTGTGGGTTTTATTGTGTAGAGACAAGCGTAATTTTTATTTTTATGATGGGTTAAAATATAAATATACGAAATATGAAAAGACACGATTGTGTTATAAATAGGGGTCATGGTTCCCAGATCACACACCACCAATCTTCTGATTCCCATTGTCAGAGAGAAATTTAGAGAGGAAATGAAAGTGTTGATCTGAAAGAGCATAAAACCTCAGACTCAGATATTTTAACTTTCTGTCATGGATTTAGGTACGCTTCCGCAAAATCAATATTTATATTTCTTGATAATTCAATTTGTGTGATAGTTTTCACAAAATAGAAATTAATCCATCAATTTGATCTTTGGATTATACTATAATATTTAAAAATCAATGATTAAAAGTATTTTTTTACATTTGAGTTACAGGGCTTTTGTTTTGTGTGTTTTATGATTAAAGCTTTCTGATGTTATTTATTTTCTTCCTTTTTCAGTTTTGTGGTTACAAATATAGGGTACTGGAGTCGGGGTTTGAGAAAGAATTTGGACATTTAGGTTTTAAATTATAGCCAGGAAAGGAAGTTTATGGGTATTGCTGGAGTATTGTTCTAGCTGCTTGACTTACCCATGAAACTATTAAGTAGATTCGAAAGTATTTGTTTTAGTTGTTTTAGTTGTTTTAGTTCTAAACTATTAAGTAGATTCGAAAGTATTTTTTTAGTTTTTTTTTATTTTTATATTCGTATCGTTTGCCAAGTTTGGAATTGTCCAAAGTTAAAGAAACCTGTTAGTTAAAGAACGTAAGTGCTGGAATTGTTATAGGTAGACTTCCAATGTGTATTTTGGTTTATTTTTATAAATAAACTGTAAATAAAATTCCAGTTTTAACTTTTGATGTTTGGATTTATATTGAGACCGTCTTTAACTTAATCTTTGAAGTAGAGTATTCGTGTGTGAATCATATGCATATCCCTTATTAATATGCGATTTTGGCAATTATATATATATATATATATATATATATATATATATATATATATATATATATATATATATAGGAGAAGGATCACAAGTGGACCAAAAGAATGGACTTTTTAATGGACTTAACAAAAAAGACTAATAACCCACTAATTTTAATTCCTTGGTGTAATGGGTTCGCGCCAGCGGCACCCAATAACCGAGACTTATTAGTCTTTTTTGTTAAGTCCATTAAAAATTCCATTCTTTTGGTCCAGTTGTGAACATCTCCCTATATATATATATATATAAATATATATATATATATATTGATTGATCGCTTTCTAATATATTTCCATTCCTCCAAAATTGAGAATTTTAGAATATTTATTCCGCTTTTCATCCATAGATAATGGTGAAATGAAGGATTATACATGCAACAACTGTACTTGTCCAATCCCTTGGTATGAAATGGCAGAATAAGTAAGATAAATCTTCAAATCCTATATTTTATTATTCATTCTTTTTTTATTAAATTTATGTATCATTTTAATTCATTCAAGCTCTTTTAATATAATTGTATTTTTAATATTACGGAGTTGTGCTTGTTTTCATAGGTTTAAGATTATGTTTTAATTTTGAGTCCCTTATACATGTTAGGCGTGCTTAAGTTGTACAAATATTTAAAATTCAGTCTATTTAGAGTAGCAATATATTTGCTCACTTTTGGGTTTTTCGAAGGCCAGTTATCTCCAATTCCCTATTCGACTACACACGTCCCTTAATACGTGGGTGATTCTTTGAAATTTTGTAATGATTTGTGATTGGGTTAACACTGGCAATTTTTTCTCAAGTTGAGATTGCATTGGCACGTTACATTGATGCTAAATTTGGTTCTCAAATTTTGTTTATATTTTAGACAACTTCCAGTCACACTGCCAGTTGTCCAAAAATAAAATGCAAGATTATTAAGTTTCAGAGGTTCGATCATATAAATTTCTTTATTTGATATGACATATCTGAGTGGTTAAAAACTGTTTCAACATATGAAGATGTGATTTGTGGTATTGTTGGAGTAGGGGTTTTCTAAGACATAAGGTTTACTTCCTCATTAAATGGGTAAGCGATTTTCGTAAATTTACAGATTTACACTATTCTATGTTTTAGCCAGTTTTGTAATGAAACGATGTTAATATTTTTAATCTTTGAAATAATATGACTGGTGATCTTTTGTTCCTCCTTTCAGTATCCATTATTATGTTAATTGTACAAAACCAAAAATTTCATGATTTTAAATGCTTTGATAGTTTGGGATACATCCAAATGTTGAGTTAGTAAAAAATTGTGGAATTTTTTATATTTTGTATTTTTTGGGCGTTGTGGCTTTAGAGGAATAGGTGGTGTTTTGAAGGAGTGGAACTTGCCTCTTCAATACTTTGTTATTTATTCCTAATCACGTTATTCATTTCAAACAAGGAGGACCCAGGTCAATTTCTTGATTCCTTTATGGAATTCGTGGAAGATTTCCATCGATTAAAGTAGACTTTTGTCAGGCTTCAGTGTGAGTTTTATTTTGTAAGTATATGTCCTTTATATGGGTTTTCGCGGGTTTTTGCCCCAGGGTCGGGCTCTTATATGGTTTATTGAAATTTACTTATAAAGAAATATTAACTATTAATCCAAAACAAAAAAGAAATAAATTAAATTTTGAATGAATTAGAAAAACAATTTTTTACCCAACAATTTCATTGTATGCATCCGTGCTTACGTAGCTCGGAATGGTGTCCCAATTTCCATTCAAATTTTCAATCTTATCTCTCATTGGGACCAAACCTTTGACAAGTACTTGATGCCCTTGACACGCAGCTACCCCAATGACCTTCACTACATTTTTTTTATTAATTTATAAAAATGTTAGAATAATTAATGACAAAACAGGTGAACTATAATCCTTAAGAAATAGTTTACTATTAAAAAATAAAAAACTCACGGAGTCACGGGACTCATATAAGTTGGATCCGCAAAAATTGCTAACAATTGATTTGGTTTTTCTTTTACAGCATCTTGCTCTTTGTTATACATGCCAAAATTAAGGTCCGAGGAACTCCAATTTATGCGCCATAGTTGCTAAGTGCACCGAACTTTGAAAAATAAAAAAATAAATAATCTATAATATACATGTCTATTAAAATATCAATTAAAAATTTAAGTTAGCAACACGAAGAAAAATTTGAACAAACTCAGGTGAGCCATAAACTATGGCATCTACCAAGACCAGTGAAGCAAAGGCCTACTAGTTAATCTCTGTAATTTGTTTGACCAACATCATGACAACATTAATATGAAAAACTTCACATAAAACACGATGAAGTGGTGAGCCCACGTCTGTTTCCATTTGAGGGTTGATAATTGCGCCATACTCTATCCAAAAACAACCACCCTTCCATATCCTAAAAACATCATTAAAATACATAAATAATTATTTGGCAAACAACACAAAGATTACAAGCTTAAAAATTCAGTAAAAACAAGCCCTTAGCATAATGAGCCGGCTCGTGGAGAGGTGTTTAAATGCACTCGTTTAGAGCATCTAGATTTTCCCCTTTTAATAACAATTATACCAATTGCAAATACCCTTTTTCACAAGTCGTGTGGTAAGGAGTGTTACCATATATATCACGTGCATCCACATCTAAATTTTCTTTCTATAACAAATATTTCAAAATATTCGAATCGTTTTCTCCCCACACGTGTAAATATGTTAAACCCTTAACTTTGTGTACCAGAAGAGTTATCCCTTTGCTTTGATAATGTTAAGCTTAACTAATTTAAAAAAACAAATAAGTATTCGAGTAAATATTTATAGCAAGTATAAAAGAATTTTTACCCTTAAGATTTTCTTCACTAATGGATTTTGCTTTGAATTCTTAAAAAAAATCGTGAATTGCATAAAAGATGTCCATCTATGCCTCTTGTAATAGAATACTATCAAACCCTACAAATTATTGATTAATTTGTAAACCTTAGTTCCAATAAGAGCAATGAAAAATTAGAAGACAATTAAAATTGTCAAAACCCTAGTTTTGATTTGTACCTGATATCAGGAAGAGAGAGAAGATGGAGAATTGAGAAGAGACGAAAACCTTTGAGTAAGAAGGATGGAGCATGATTCCTCGAGTAAAAGAGAAAGAGATCATGTATAAAAAAAAGAATCACACCACCGGTGAGAGAGAGAAATCAGGGGTTGCATGAAGGCTAACAAAAATAAGAACGTAGCTAGGGTTGCAACTGTTAAACATATATCATGGTTAAATTACTTACATGTTCCTTATTATTTGGCTATTTACCTTAAAAAATGAACGGCGATAAATATGAAGGGATATTTTGACTTAACCATCTCTAATAATGTCGTATTTTGACATAAACCCAAAAATGAAAATTAGACATAAACTCTCGAAAATGGATGAACGGTACTCTCTAATAAAAAAAGTTCATTAAAATGTAATTTGACTTAACTTCTACATATGATATGGACAAAACACCTCACTCTTATTTTATTCTTCAATTTTTTTCTTAACTTAAGAACTCTAACCCTAATTTATACCCAAACTTTTCTTCCCGTTTTCAATCTCAAGCCATCAATAGATCTCCCTAACTCAATAAACAAATTATAACCCTCTCAAACTCCCCACTATCATTTCTATATAAACCTTCCTTCCTATTTCTATATCACAAACCCCACAAAAACCCTCTCTATCTTTTCTCTCACCCTCCCTCCCCCCCCCCAAAAAAAAAAAATTGACCATTAATGGCATGTAAATCCGCAACCTGAATAGTGAGCGACTGAGATCAACCACATTAGTGAGAAATGTGGTACAACTTACTATTTATTCTTTCTTTTATTATTTAATCAATTATCGATAAATTTTTAGAATATTTGCTAGTAATAGCAAAAACATTAATCACCATCTGAAGATAAGTACATACCTAAAAACAACGATCCACGCATTATAAAAAAATCAGAAGATGTGGGGTTTTATAAAAAAGGGTGAGCAATGTTGAACGTGGGAATGTACATATATATGGTATGATAAGTAAATACACACACACACACACACACACACACACACACACACACAGATATATATATATATATATATATATGGTTTTTGTATTCCATATCTAATGGTTATGAGTGAAAGTTGGAGATTTATATCTAATCGATCAATAATCTTACATGTGGAGCTTCTTTTTATTTTCTAAAATATTGAAAGTCCCATCCATTGATGTGAATAATTTTTTCAAAATTCAAATTTAACTTTATAGTATTTCAATGTTGATAGTACATATCTCTGCATTAGATGAAAATGTGTATAATACACCATTATCTTAATGCTTTCTCCTCAACAGTAAAACTATAAAGGCTTTAGATTTGACTGTCTCCTAGTATGCTACTTTCCATTCACTCTCTGTCATCTTCCAACATTGGATTTATTGCATCTAAGACAGCTACATCGTGTAAATTATTTAAAATCGCAATGCTTTATAGCAGCATGCTACCGTCGGTTCATTTAGCTTTTCTCGAAGGTGATGGGGCCTATTAAGAATTTTATATGGAATAATGTACAATATATTTGGGATGGTTCGTGTCAATAGGATTTTGAGGAGTTAAAGCCTAAGTTAACTTTAGCTCTAGTGCTTGCCTTATCTCGTGGGGGAGTAGACTATAAAGTCTTTACTGATGTATCCTTGTGGGAAATTTGACATATATTGAAGCATGAAGAGAGAGTGGTAGCTTTTTCTTCCCTGTATAGTAAGCATCATGAAGGGAATTACCCCACTCATGATATTGAGTTAGCTATCGTCGTGTTTGCACTACAAATTTGGAGACATTAGCTATTGGGGGAGAAGTTTAGGTTATTTACGAATGACAAGAGTTCTCAATACTTGTTCACGCATAGGGAGTTGAACATGAGACAACATAAATGTCTTGAGTTTGTTAAGGATTATCTGTTTGATTTTCAATATCACTTAAAAAAGGAGAATGTTGTGTCCAATGCTTTGAGCCTTAAATCGACAAGCAGCATTATGGATAGTAAAAATGGGATTCGCTTTGCACTGATGATGAAATGTCATATGCCTTTATAAAAGTTCTTACCATCAAACATGACAGCATCATTTAAGCCTTGAAGGTGCAGGTGAGAGATCCTTTCTTTTAGGAAAAAGTCAGGCATTTGTTAGCAAAGAGGGGAGAGCATTATTATATTACTTATGATGGGGGATTACAGATACATAAAATAATAATAGTTCTAGAGGAATATGAATTATAGCGGGAGTTATGATCGGGGCACATGGGTCATATTTTTTAGTACATCCTAGTGGGGATAAGATGTACTAGGATATGAGGACCCAATATTGGTGGGCAGGGATGAAGAAGTACATCACTATTTTTGTGTTCATGTACCATGTGACAAATAATGAAAGTGAACCATCAGCTACCAGTAAGTGTGCTACAACATCTCAAGATCTCGGTATGGAAATAAGAAAGAATTTTTTATGGATTTTATTATGGGGTTACAATTGTTACAATGGGGACACAATAAAATATGAGTGATCATTAAACATTTAACAAAGGTGGCTCACTTCTTGATAATTGGGGAAAACTATACTTTCGAGCAATGCACCACTCTCTTCATGGCAACTATTGTGAAGTAACATTGTGTACCAAATAATATCATGTCGAATAAGGATAAGACATTATGTATAATTTTTGGAGGAGTGTTTAGCAGAGGCTAGGTGATAAGTTAAATTTGAGTACCTCGTATCACACACAAATAAATGGTCAAACAGAGAGGGTAAATCAGATGTTGGAGGATATGTTACGAATTTTCATTTTGTACTTTAAGGGTAGTTGGGGGTAGTACTTACCATTAGTGGAGTTTTCTTACAACAAGGGTAACTAGTTCATAATTAGTATGGCCCCATTTAAGACATTGTATACTAGGCCTTGTCATTCGCCCCTTATTAGTTAGAAGTGGGCGATAACTAGCTTCTCGGATCGGAGTCCATTTAGGACGGATCAGAGAAGGTGGAGATGATCAGGGATAGGATTTTGATTTCCAATGATCGACAAAAGAGTTATACTGGTGCGAAAAGTAGGCTCTTGGATTTTGAGGTAGAAGACCAGGTGTTAATGTGGGTGTCTCCTATGAAGCTAGTGATGAAATTTGGGAAGAATGGGAAGTTTGTCCCCGGTATATAGGACCATTTTGTATCCCTAAAAGGATTGGACATTAGATTATATCATAGAATTATCGGATCACTTGCAGATGATCCACGACATTTTTCATATCTTAACGTTACGGAGGTTCCTTATAGATTATGTGCCTTACTAGAATATAGATATTAGCAAGATAGACCTCCAGCCCGATATGAGTTACGAGGATAAACTTGTTTCCAACTCGAAATTTAGGGAGCATAAACTTCATTAAAAATTAGTCCATTTAATACACGTGAAGTTGGGTCACCATAACGAGGTCATGTCGACGTTGGAGAGGGAGGATGACGTGTGAGAGAAGTATCGGTAACTCTTGTAGTCGGGTACGTATCATATTCTAAGGACAAAATTTCGTTATTAGGGGAATAATGTAATACCCCATACTTTTATGTCCTTTAAATTGATAAAATTACATTTATTAATTTCTTGGATATTATTATGTACGACTACGTGGTTTAGTTATACTGTATGTGTTGCATTGGAAGGACAATTAAATGTGTTTGTTTTGTGATATATTTATACATGATTAGTAGTATAATAATTATGTTTGGTTTAATGTATACTTTCATGTGGGTAGGTTTAAGAGTGATTTAGAATCTCGTTTATGTGTTTTAAACATCATAAGTTGGGCATAGGGGTAGGCATACCCCTAGTAGAGATTTTGGGCCATTTCAAGTAGCATTTGAGGCAATTCTGGGGACCCAAAATTAGTCCTTATGGGGAGATACAGATTAGTGAGGTTATTTATAGCTTAATCCTCCCAAGTTAGGTTTTCTCTCTCTCTTACCTACCATAGCATCCCTAAACCATTTGGGAGAAATTCATAAGTTTGGAGAGGAGCAAATTGTAATATCCCGTATTTTTATGGCTTTTAAATTTTGGGATTTATTAAATTTAAATTGAGATAATAATTTAATATTAATCCGAAAATTTATTTTAAATATTTACTAGCGCGATGAGAGTTAGTAATTCTTGGAAATTTGTTGAATATTACTAGATGAGTAAAGTAATATATAAGATTGATTTTATTAAAATTGTCACGAGTGAATAAAATGGCAATTGTGGAACTTTAAGTTCGGGGACGCGCCTATGTCGTGTCGGGACTAAATTATTATTATTAAAATTGAATAAATTATAAGTTTATCGTATGGTCATTTCGAGTGCGCCAATATATCCGAAAGGGTCTAGATAGTGAGAAAAGTATACCTGGGGGTTTAGTTTGGGTCTCGGGTTTTTTTAGGCCTAATTAACATTCCGAGAGGGTATTATAAGCATTTTATATTTTTGGATAATTAAACCCACGAAATTTACCAAGATATATCAGACATTTGGAGTTGTCTTCTAGGGTTATCAATCAGAAAACCTAAGAATGGCCATTAGAGAAGAAGGCGGAGAGCTTTCCAAGCAATCCAAGGCCAAGAACTCATCCGTTTGCACTGCCACCACCACCAAAACGTAGATCGCAGGATGAGGAACGTGACCCTACCTTTTTCATCCACGAATCAGAACCTTAAATTTCAGGTAAGTATCTATCTTTCTTTGTTTTTAGTTAATGTCTCACCCATGTTAGTTTAGGATTGTTAAGAACATGTTTTATGGAAGAAATTGATAATTTAGAGGATTTAAATCACATGTTTTAGAGGAACTAAATATATTCTGGACATACCCATCATATGTAGAGGATTACCCACGAATTGGTATAGATTGAGAAATAAAAAATCTGGAAAAGAATTAGAAGAATGAAAAAGGGTTCTTGAAAATTATGTTAATTTTATCCCATTAATTCGATACCTTTAATGAATTTGGACATTTTTCACGTAGTAAATCTTATAGTTAGGTATATAGTACCAATAGTAATGTTGTTTGGGAGTTTGGGGATTGTTAATGGAGTTTTTGTTGAGGTTGGAGAAGCAAATCCGTAACTTAACAATGGCAGAATTCGTCATAACTGCGTAATTAATCGATCGACCAAGAACATCAATTGATTGACGATCGATCGATCGAACCCATCCCTCGATCGATCTATCCCTCCTAGAAAACTGTATAATTTTACTTTTTTTATTTAATTCGGTTAAAATGCGTAGGAACCCTTGATTTTTATTGTTAGAGCGTAATGGGTTATAAAGAGGACCAGTAGGGTCTAGGTAGACTTCTTTGAGTGTAATTTAATGTGGGATGAGATTGTGGGTTAACGGGGAGTTATTCACACATAGGAAATTATGCGTACGTTTACTAAAAGATTGATACTCGTAAACGATTTAGACCAGAAGGTAAGTGAGAGTATGCCTACTGAAATTACACTTGGTGAGATAGAATACTTCTAGAGATGAGAAGTACGTATGAAATAAATTATATATGAGAATAAAAGAGACGATTCCGTTATGTGAGATAATCGAATAAAATGTGCTAAGAACTGATAATTATAATTATGGATCGTGGGCGCACCTAATTTAGAAAATGTGAATATATATATAATAAGAGAGAGGGGTGTTTGAATAATGCCAACAAATTAACGGTTGGAATCGAATTTTTTGGGGTGATCTAAGGGTCTTACATTGTGCCACCTCACAATTTGAGGATTGTGACATCACAACTTGGGAAAATGAAAGAGCACCCCCCTTGAACCCTCAAACCTTTCCCCAACTCCCTCTTTCTCTCTACCAAGCCCTACATTGTAAAAACCCTCTCTTGAGTTCTGAGGCTGCCGCCCTCTGCGTCCAAGGTTGCTTCCCTCTCACCCTCTACATCCAAGGTTGCTGCCTTCTCTCCCAAAACTCAAACCCCCTCAACTCAACCCCCTTCGCTCCCGCCTCCCTCTCAAACCCTCCCACCATCGTTGCCTCCCTCCCAAAATCTCCCTCCTCCGCTGCATCCCTCTCAAACCCTCCACGCCGCGCTCCTCCCTCTCAAACACTCCCTCTTACTCTCAAATATCTCTCTTTGGGCATGCAATGAGTATAGGGCTCTTTTCCCATTTCCAACCTCTCAAACCCCTTATTGCATCCAAATCGACGTTGTACGTAAGGTATTTTGCTCTAAGGCCTGATTTATGCTTTTGTTTTGATTTCACATTAGGATTTCCGCTTATAGAGTTATTGTTCTGTTTTGATTTATGGTTTTGTTTTGATTTCACATTTTAGATCTAATAATTTCTTTTTCTTTTTCTTACTCAGATGGGTTTAAATCTCAAGCGGATCTCCGCTATCATTTGGTGAGTTTTCTTTGAATCATTTGGTATTTTAGATCTAATAATTTCTTTTTCTTTTTTTTTTGACTCAGATGGGTTTAAATCTCAAACGGATCTCCACTATCTGTTTGAGGTTGGGTTCGTACCTAGTATGTCAGATCTAATATTTTTTCTTTTCTTGGTTTCATTTTATTATTGTTCAAAGTAGATGGTTTTATGTTATTTATGGAGTTATAAGCATTTGATTTTTGTTAGTATATTTCACATCTAACTAATTTTTTGAATCTAACAAAGTAATTTATGTTAGTCTATTTCACATCTCACTAATTTTTTGTTTTTTTGTTTTTATTTTATTTACGTTTTCATTTATAACAAAGTAATTTATGTTAGTCTATTTCTCGCTTGAATATTTGTCATCATTGAATCCATCATTTTCACCATTATGTTGCATGCTCCATTATCTACCTTAATATGTGATGTGTTAATATTTGCCATCATTGAATCCATCGTTTTCACTATTATGTTGCATGCTGCATTATCTACCTTAATATGTGATGTGTTGAGCGTTGCTTTATTGACACGTGTTCGACGTTTGGGTTAAAAAATAGAGGACGAAGTGTTGTTGGAATTTTTAAGGCCATTAGTGATTGACTGAGCTTTTTGAATGCAAGTTTGATCACATGTTTTTCTGATTGATCTTCTAATATTTTATCAAATAGTGTATTTACATGTTCAAACATATCATTTGTGTAGCATAAAAATCCTATAAATTGTATTTTTTTATCTCTACATTATTGACAAAAATTGTATTTTTTTTCCTATAGTAGATCCCATGAGTAAAATAATTCACTCATGTTGGTTAAACATTGATAACTAATTATCTTTTGGAGGAATTTAAAAGGGTGGGATGATTCAGACTTGGAAGATGAGAAAAAACAAGGTTCCAATACTCTTTTTTTAACCATATATTTCAATACTTTTTTTTACATGTTTATTTTAACTTCCCTTTTAGTTATTGTGTTTTAGACTTGAGGTTTCAAACTCATAATTTTAAATTCCTCCAAAAGATCGGTGGTTGATTGGCGTGTTGAACCAGGGTTTGATCGAAGGTCTGAAAAAGGGGTTTGCTTTGAAGATATCCTCATATGATGCTACAATCACAAAGATGGGAAAACCATATCCACTTCAGAATCAGAATTTTAAATTTATATCATTTCTTTGGTGTAGGTTAGAAGAAAATCATTTTGTAATTTACTTCTTGATGATGAACTAACATTAGTCTCTTAGATTAGATAATGCAGGTGTACTAATTTATCACCTTCTAAATGACGATGTTTACTCTGTTTTGTGGTTTCTTTTCAGTTATTTTTTTTGTATAATTAGACTGAAAAACCAAGTAATGCAGTCTTACAACAAAATGCACAAGAAGGTTATTTTGTGTACTTTATTTCTTTTCAGGATCGATTGGCTTCAGAGATACGGGGTGCTCAACTTGCTATTTCTAAGCCAGCTCAGATCGACCATTTCTTATGTATAAGGAAACAAACGGATAGTGGTACAATTTCAACAGTCTTTCCAAGTGAAAAATTTTTATTTTGTAAGTTTGCAATTTATTTATTTACATCCAATTGTGTGTTTTAATTGTTACCATGTGTTGTATATTTTTACATCCAAGCTTACATCCAAAGTTTGCAAATAATATTCCATTTTCTTCCAATTAATTACATCATATGTTTATCGGAACTTCAACAGATAGAGAGACAATAAACACATGTATGTATATAAATTATTGATACCTCTACTGTTATAATAACCACCTCTACTATTATAATAAATAACTGTTGTGTTATCTTTCATGAAAATGGACTTGATCTTAGATGACAATATTTGTTAAACATCACGTTTTCAATGTGGTTAGTTGAGATTTGACAATATGGTTAATTATGATCACATTTCTTGAAATTGGATGAGATTTGCACAGCCACCCTAGAGAAATCTCTGAAATTTGCACCCTTTTTGCTTGGAATTTGTAAACACGTAGATAATATTTCTCTTACAATTGAAAGGTCGATGGTATTATAGTGAAGAACATTTTTGGAACTTCACAAGATTTAAGGCCCGTAGTTTCATGTGTTTTCAACCTTGTATGTTTTTGAAACTTTATTACTGGAGGCATTTCAAAAATGGCATCACGATGAACGATGGCTTCATCAAAATTGGGGAGGATAATTTATTTTCAACATCTCCAAAATTTCAAGTTTTGCCTTGCTCCTCACGGTGAATCATCATGTACTCTTACCTTTTATGAGTCCTTTTTGTGGCCTCTCTCTCTCTCTCTCTCTCTCACACACACACACACAGACACACACATATATATGCACACACACACACATATATATGCACACACACACACATACATGTACTCTTACCTTTTATGAGTCCTTTTTATCATCATGCACACACACGCACACACACATACATGTATGCACTTAGTTTCTAATAAGTTAGGATTTTTTCAAGTACAGATTTTTTATCCTGAACAAGAATGTGTCCTGTAACATATACGTGTCCCAATGATCTTATAAGATGAAGAAGAATTACATTTTCAAAATGTTTTTTATTACGCTTAGATATCAATTAAATGGCCATCCACTCGAATTGGACCTGAGCTTTTAAATTACTTCGAGTGTGTTTGATTCTGACATGACGATTCAGAGATGGGGTTAGTTGCTAATAGCTTCTATGGTTTGATTTCACATCATTTGTGTTATGCTATAAACATGTTTACAGTTATGTGTGTGTTCATGTCAAATTGTCTAGAGAGGAGGTCAATGATGACGCAGTTTGGTGACTCTGATATGGATATTTAACTTGACTGATGTACATATGTTTGACTGCTACAATTGGACTAATTCTAATTCATTAATAAAAATTCAATCCGAAAATTGCAAGTTTTACAAGCAGTACATGGAAAACAATTGGACTCTTCTAAAGTTTGTAACTCCTGTTCAAGGAAGGAAATGTTTTAGATGAGCCAAATCTAGCACAGGATAGCTGAAATGTTAGTCCAAAATTAATGATAAAATGATAGGTTTTTATTACTAATAAATATGATACCAACCTCTCTTAACATGTATTGCATTTACTACAAAATTGAAAATTGGTTAGAAGTTGAATAATGAATGAGTACGGGATCGATATAGGTCATCCCTGGTTTCTTCTTCCGCCATGTGCCATGAATGTTTAGGTGAGAGGTTTAATTGTGTTTTTGCAAGTTCTTTGACTCGTTGCTCTAGAAGTTTTGGAAAATCTTGGTATTGACTTCATGCACAAGGTTGATTGACTTGATTTTTGTTGGTGTTAAATTATCATTATGAATGTGAATAATAATAATAATAATAATAATAATAATAATAATAATAATAATAATAATAATAATAATAATAATAATAATAATAATAATAATAATAATAATAATAATAATAATACGTTTAATTTCTATTGTAGGTGTTATACCGATCACAATTTTACAAGCCTCACCACCCAATACATTTCACAACTAAGTCTCCAGGGCTTAATTGGTATGTCGCTCAACAATTAAAAGTAATATATTGTCAATTAAACGTGGATTATACCTGCTTTCATTCCTGCACGAAAAAGTATTTCTTCAACAAGGTGCTGAGTAGGATCTCCTTCGGGTGACCATGTGTTGAAAAGGTCAACTTACGAAATAGCCTCTTCGTTTGTGAAGTATTGGTAGAGTCTATAGGATGTTAGTATCAAAAACCTGTCTCTTGGTCCTACTCTGTGATGGTAAAGATTTGGGAGACAATTTATGTATGGAGAAGTTCCAATGTAATCAATCCTAAACATTTCCAGAAGCTCATTTTTCCATTTAGTCCGTAGAATCAAATTTCATGAAAATTAGTTTCATCATAAAAAATTGTACACAATAAAACAAAAAATTGTTGAACTTAGAGACTGTGAGAATTTTGATTGTTAAGAGCCAACATCGATCAACATTAATCAAGATTTATGTACAAATTCAATTATGGATATTGTGGTCTGTTATTCAGCCTCGAGTGCTCCGGGGGTATAAGCAAACATCAATTTTTCAGAGAGAACACATAATATAAATGTTCGTGGGGAGATGAATAAGCTATATCCTCTTCGAGTGGATATTGAGTTTGATTGCATTTTCTATGAATAACTAATTTTGTTTTCTTTTATTACTTGAGATTGATAAAAAAATTAGTTTCATGTATGAGATTACAAATGATTCATGTTTATAACTCTTCTGAATCCCATCCACTGGTAGCCCCCCTCTCTAAATCTCATGTATCTCTTTTCATTTTGTGTTTTGTTTAGATTTGATGTTTATTATTTGTAATTTGCAGGTATGTTAGGATTTGATGTTTATTATTTTCTTTCGCGATAAGATTTACTACTCGATTTTTTTGGGTTTGGAAATGGGTAATACTTCAAGTTTGGCTCTACCCATTCTCTCTCTCTCTCTCTCTCTCTCTCTCTCTCTCTTCATCCCGTGTAAGTTTAATTCTCTCTCTCTCTCTCTCTCTCTCTCTCTCTCTCTTCATCCCATGTAAGTTTAATTGTTAAGTCTCTCCATCACCCATGAATTTTATGGGCTTTTTCTTAAAATTTTATGGTTTCTGGTAAATGGATGATAGCGTGTTTTACACAAAGAAATTTCTGTTCACAAAGAAATTTCTTTGTTAATGACTTAATAGTCAAATATATGGGTATTTTACGCCGAAATGAACACAAATAAATGTCTTATTTATGTGTTCATTTCTTTGTTAATGAATATTTCTATTTATTTGTGTTCTCTATTCATAATACCAGTTGCTGGCGTAATATAACCATTAATGTCTTCTGATTTTCTTTCTTCAGTTACGGCGTTAAGATAAACAGATATAGGGATTTATTATTTCTAGAGCCCCGAGCCATTTATATTGTTTTTTCAATTTCATCATTTTTAAATTTGTGTGTCATGGAGCTAAGGCCACTGCTAGCAACACCGGGTTTAGAGGTAAATTTCTTCTTCTTTTTATTTTTTGATTTGGGCGGATCTTTTTTGTTACACTGTCACGGTCCCCTCCTTTTCTATTTTAATGGTTTTCGATTTCATGTTTTGTTTGGTTTTGGCGATTTTAGTATGAAATCTTGATATTTGGTGGATTTTTTAAACTATATAATTGTTTTGATATGAAAATCCTTTAACTTTTGTTTATTAGTACTTTTGCTTAAGTTTCATATTCCTAATATCATATACTCATGATGTTAATTTTAATTTAATGAATAAATTTTCCATGGCTCTATTATGGGTCGCTTAAATTTTTTCTCATTTCAAGGCTTTGTTTAGTATAAATTAATTTTTCTTGCTGATGCCCAAGGATTAGGTGAGAAGATTTCATTTCAAGTTGTAGATGCTTTTAACCAAGTTGCCATAAATTAGAATTCCACTTTCAGAAGGACCATTTTCAACCAGCAGTTAATTAAGCTCACCCTTTGAACTATTATTGTTGTGAATTATATTTGGCTCTTTGAATATTGATGGAAGTGTATTCCTTAAAGCAGGGTCACTACACCAAAATGGGAGATTTGTGAGTGCTGTTAGCACTCACAAATGACCTTTATAACTGCTATTTACCGTCATAATTTAGGGGGTGACAAAAGAAAATTTATAACTCCTAACAGCAGTCACAATTTTTTATAACCCCTATGGAGTTATGACTGGTGACCCCAATTTGTAACTGTTATTCGTAACTGCTGACAGCAGTTACGAATCATATATTTGTGACTGTTGTTAGCAGTTACAAAATTGATAGTAGTGACAAATTTGTCACTCCTATTAGGAGTTACAAAATTAAATTTGTTAAATGTTGTAAAAGCTATTACAAATATCTTTATATTTTCACAAAATGATGAAATAATGAAAGTAAAATAAATATCATGATAACAAGTCTAAAAATTTTGACAACATTTCATTTATATTTCTCATATTCCAAATATCCAGTACACATAAAACTTTTTAAACTTAATTTAACATCAAACAACCCCTAAGTGGGCGCCAAGTACAAAATGAACATAGAATAAAAAATAAACTAAAAAAAGTAACGACACAACACTTCGATGATATGGAATGCCATAAACATGTAACAAATCATTCTAAATCTAGACCAGGAGTCACCACGCAGTGGATACGATTCGTGAAGTCTAGGTATATCGGCCGTGGGGGGTATTGATGCAGTGACATCCTCCCTCGTGTACTCGGAGTATGCCTGTTGAGCAAGTTCAATGGACTCAAATTTTTTGAATACGGCGCCTCGGTATCCATTAACTTGTGCTTGTGTTGCTTGCCATGAAGTGTAAACACCTGGATTTAGGCCTTTGAATACTACATATGCCGGATATGCCATGTGTATGCCTGCAAATAATAAAATGTGATTAATATATATATATATATATATATATATATATATATACATACATACTAGCGTATGCCCGTGCCAGAAGGCACGACGAAAATTGCAAAAAAAAAATCGTTACCCGACAACAAAGTGAAATAAATGTACAATATTTCTGTTCTAATTTTAAAAAATTTGGGCAGAGTACCCTTTATTTATAGGACTATCCACCCTGTTTAAAAAAAATAAAAATACTCAACAACAACAATACTACAATACTCGAGGTCCATATTGGACCTCATTTCAACCACTTTTTAACAATAATATTGACAACTATTGAATAGGATGTTGAGTCAAGAACCGCACGCATCACCGTTCAACTACATAGTAATCCCAAAACTTTGAATCTACAAATAACTACAAAGTAATCTATATAAGGTGTGGTGGTGGATATGATAGGAATGATACAAACAAACAACTTCCCCAAAGTTGGGTAAACATATATGAATTTCATTACCATCATCTTACCTTTTCTCGTCGTTAAATGATAGCTTCACTTATATCTTACCTACTCCTTCACCTGAAATAAGACATGTGAATTGATAATTAAAAATGATAGCACAACTTGAACCAAAAACCATCCATTTTACTTGAATACAAAAATCATTGTAAAACAGAAGCATTCTATGCATATGTGACAATTTATAGGTACATAAAAACCATTCTTGAATATTTTCAATCAAGTCCCCCAGACTATTAATACAACAATAAAATAAACCTTATGAAATAGTAATTCACATACCTGTCATATAATTAATAGAGATGTTGTCTTTGAGAGTTTAGCAGCATAGAAATAAACAGTTACTGGTACCAAAAGACTACAAAGTTGTGAACATGATGGTTTGCTGATTAGTAGACCTAGGCAGGGTAGTACATATTTAAGAAATAATACAGGTTTCATACATGACGCATTGGTGCGCTCTAAATAAAGCTTGTGATTCAAGTGCAAATCTATCGCAACAACTAATATTCGGTAAGTACAGAATCGTGATCCACAGGGATTGAAACACTCCTAAGAGAATAGGATTAGGTTAAAGGGATTCTCTAAACGTCACAAAAGTTAAAGTGTAAAAGATGATTTAATAGTTTGGAAAAGTGTTTGAGAGTAATCTCTAAACTAACATACTATTGATGATCAGTTAATTAATTAATAATTACGGAACTATGAAAAGAACTAAGATAAGCTTGAGTTCAAGAAATTAAAGGGATCGAGTATCATTCTCCCACCTCGGATTCACAAAGAAGGGGATTATAGGGCATGGTTGAAATTAATTCTAATCGAGCATAACTAATTAAGTTCGAACATCAACCATGTAGAGACTAAACTCAACAATGGAGGATTATGGGTTAGTTAGTTATTGCTAAATGGGTTGGGTTTGTAGTAGAGCTTCAAACACTAACCCTTGGATGACAAGAGAAGTTAAGAAACTATGATACTCCAATACCAACGCACGAAGTTCCATTAGAACAATTATAAACCAAACCCTAAATATGAAGTTCAAGCATCCAAGGTGGGATTATGATCCCCAATCATAAGTCTAGCTACTCATGATTGAAACTACACTACACATGCTAGTTAACAACATAATTAAGTTAGTTATCTAGTTTAAACACAAACCAATACAAGAGATGGAATTAAATGCAAATGAAAGCTAGTAGAACAAGTAGAGAAGAAGTAAATGAGTAATTTCATTAATAATCACAAGTTGTGTACATGGGGCACAAAAACCAAAATTAGAAAATAGACTAAATGTACTCTCTCTTCCCCACACCACTACACAACTACAAAGTTACAAACCCAAAAATCAAAATAAAGAACCACAAAAGTTAGCGGCAGAGAAAGCGGGATGACAACGCCCTACATATGGTCCGGATGGCGGCTCGAGGAATCGAGCGCGGTGGGGTCACGAGGGGCATAGGGATCATAAAGGTAAGGAGGCACAGCAGCCTCGCCCCCACGAATATGAGCAAACAAATCCATCTGTGCCCGGGCAATCATGGAAGTATCTCGCTGATAGTCAGCCCGTAAGGATGCGAAGTTCGTCATATAAGTGTCCCGAAACTCGGTAAAATCACCCTGCAACGATGCGAAGTTTGCCATATAGGTGCCCCGAAACTCAGTAAAATTAGCCTGTAACTCATCCATCCGCACCCCGAGATATGTAATGGGGTCGACAGTAGGAGGCACGGGGGGTGGGACTGGATGAGGCACTTCTGGAATATCCGGCATAGGAGCATCAGGGGCATCAGGAGCATCTAACATACTCTTTTTCCTCCTCTCCCAATAATCTTGCCCCAAGATTTTAGCAATGGTCTTATCATTAAACACCTTGGGCAGCCTAGGTATCTTATCGCTGCCCAAGACCTCACATCCGTCATCCCTGCAAATCCGGGAATCAATCGCGCAAAAGGAAGAGTTGTGGTTCCCTTCTCGCTATAGGCAGCGTTCACTATTTGATGCAACATGAGGGCGGGAAGACTGATGACCATGTCATCCCCTAAAAGACTGTATAAGAAGAGGGACTGCTTGTAACGGAGGACAGCCTTGGTCTGAGTTGGAATGATGGAATTAACGGCGATGATATGGAGGATACGATGTACATCGGGCATGCCCGAAGTGGAGAAAGTCTCCCCCGCCCAAATCTTGCCGGGTGCAAGACGCGCAATAAGTACCTCTTGTGGAAGTTGAGGCGCATCTGCGAGGACCGGGTAATGATAGAGCTCGGGGTTAGAGGCCCCACTAAGGTGCGCAACCAAGATGGGCTTAGAAATAGTAATCCGCCTCCCTCTCACATACGCTTCATACGTGCCGCCACACGTAGATACTAGAGAAGCATAAAAACGGTGCACGTGGTCCTCGTTGACCTCCCTTCTCATGGAAAGATGGGCCTCCCAATTGAATTTGGCTAAATACCGTCTTACAGAAGCTGGCATCTCATCTAACATCACCTCCTTCTCAATAGCAATCGGGCGACTGGTTTTGAACATGGCCCGATACCACCCCATCTCATCCTTGGAACGAAAAGATTCAAAACCAGTGCCTCCCCGTCCAGTAACTGCATTGGATGATGGCTTGGTGATCGAAGGAACCTACAAAACATTAATTCAATACACACACCATAAGTGCGATGCATAAAATCAAAGTAATCGTGAAATTTGGGGAAACTAGGTTCGGAGGGTGCGCGTTGGGAAAAATTGGTCGAGTAGACGTAACCGATGCACACCACACTCAAACAAGGATAATTCAACAAGAATGTGCGATAAAAGGTGCGAAGATGGAGCTTTAGCGCACAAAACCTTCACAGAGGCATTTTATCGAACATATAGCGTGCAATGTATAGAAAGTAGGGTGAAAATGGCATTTTCAAAGTGAAACAACCCCAACAAATACAACTTAATCATCAAAGCAACATAAACAAGTTGTATTTGTTGGATTCACATCACAAACAATGAGAAAATATGAAGTTTTCTGCAGAAAATGTGGATTTTACAAGAATGCTTTTAACCCTACTTTTATATAAAGAACACTAAATAAGATTTGAAAACAATTTAAGAGGGTTGAATTAGTGACCTTAGATGAGGATGCCCTGGATGAGGAAGACATGAGGGTGAAAATGAATAAAATAAAGTAAATGATATGGGAGAGGAGGAGGTCTTCGACTAAGGGAGAAGAGAGAATGAGAAGTTGATTTAAACAAAAGAGGGAATTTTAAGTGACCAGGTGAACCGAATCGATTCGGTAGTTAAACCGAATCGATTCGAAACTCTCGAATTCAACACTGTCTAAGGGCGAATCGATTCAGTGATAAACCGAATCAATTCGTATGTAGAGACCTGATACTTTTGGTTTGCCGAATCGATTCGGAAGTAACCCGAATCGATTCGCAAACCCTTAATTGGCTACTGGAAGGGGTCGAATCGATTCGGTAGTAAACCAAATCGATTCGGATGCTGGGATCTAACTTTCTGCTTTGCTGATTTCCTAAATCTCATGAAATTTGATCATTGGGCCACCTTCAACTGGATTTTTTGGACCTATATGGTATATCTAATGTATGTAACAGGTCCGGAACCAAAAAATGCAACCCCACACGTGCCGGGGGATGCTCGGCACCAAAATTGAGAATTTATCGAACCTAATCACCCCTGCTAATGGGGCTGCTGCGTACGATGTCCGGTTGTAAGTCCGCAGATATAATTAGGACGTAATTCACAATGTGAACACCTATTCTTCCCATTCTTCCGACTACGTTCCAACTAAAGTTCACACACTTAAGAATTATGTCGGGTTCTAGATCGGAAGACATTCAAAACAGATTACTAATTGATTCAAAACAGATTACTAATATTTAAAATACAGTTCAAACACTACTAATTGTTCAAATTTCTCAAGGCAAATTACTCTGGATCACTTAAGGATAAGACAAAGCAACGGCCAAACCACCCAAGATTTCTCGACATCCTTAATAGTGTCCGCCCCATGACTTCGAAGATACAATGGATGATTCTCTTCTCCTGGCTCAACACTACTAACATAAACCTTACGTTCAAATATCAGCAATTGATGGCCATGCACCACCGTTCTAGTAGCAGCTGAAGCAACAACTTGTCCACTTGCAATCTTTCTCTTATTTGAAAAATCTAATAAATCGGCATATGGATCATGTGGAGGATCAGTTAAATCTCCAAAGTTTGGCTCAGTTGAATCTCCAAAGTTTGGCTCAGTTGACGGGGGGGTAGGAATGTAATCATGGGGACTTGAATGCGGAACTGGAGTGTAATCATGGGGACTTGAATGCGGAACTGGAGTGTAATCATGGGGACTTGAATGCGGAACTGGAGTGTAATCATGGGGACTTGAATGCGGAACTGGAGTGTAATTATGAGGACTTGGATGTGGGACATGAGTATAATTGCGAGGACTTGGATTAGGTATTTTCAATCCATTCGATTCAAAAGCACTTAAAAGCATGGTAACGGATGATTTGAGAAATGCCATTTCCTCATCATGTTTTTCTTCTCGTGTCTTTGCTCTAGTCAACTGTGATACTATAGGAGCAATTGCCTTAAGTTTACTTTTGGACACGGGTCCAACACCACGAGTCGCCCCCTAGTATCTTTTCCTCTAAAGGCAGTCAATGCATCTGTATCAATACTGTTTTGGCTTGAAGAACCTTGACTACTTTTCAGCTCACTCAATTTTTGCTGCAAAATTATTTATGAATCGATTAAAACCATTGAACGATGAAACTTGAAGGAATTTAATTATTACAACTGAGATTATGAAACTCACCATATCATCAACTACCTTTGGGTTAAACTCCCCAGTTTTCCGCCTACGACTTTCGAGATACACTTCCGAACGATCAACAGGTCGTTTATTGTTAAGCACCTATAAATTAATTTTCCATTAACTATTTGAGCAAGACATATAATATATATACACATTAAAATAAGAAAGGGTTTATAACATCTCCTCGGTTTTCTCAGCATACGACATCCGACCAAGACAATGGACGTCAGTCTTTTTAGCCCTGTTCACCCGGCCTTGGTGTTGTTGTTTTAATTTTACCTCAGATGCTTAGCGCGAGACGAATTCATTCCACTCACGAACAGGGATATGATCTTTCTCCGGTACTTGATCCTTCAGGGACTTTATCCCATCACTGTCCAATCCCTTAAAATAAGTCGAGCGGAGGTTACTTCTAAAAGTCTTCAATCGAATACCAATGGCTTTCATGGACCCCTCCTTTTGGTCGGCGGAAAGACATGAGCGTATCCCACAAGTCGTCCTTTTTTACTTTCTCAACCGTATCCCAACTCTCATATTTTAAGCCAATATGAGATTTTAACAAAGACAAGGCTCGAGCTTTAAAAGGATTCTTGCCACCTATTGGCAAGCCAAATAGGTTAAGGGAAACGTTAGCACGAGAATCAATGGCAGAATGTTCATCATGACTTGAACTTTCTGGCCTGGATGATGGAATTGTATTCTCGGACGCCATTTTCAGCATTTTTATATTTATGCATTAGTTCATATGTTAATACAAGAGTAAGGAAATAATATAAAAAATATAATATAAGTTATACCTTTTCAACATATTCTAAAAGTTTTGATAACTGAAACCAGCATAACATGCCACAATTAAACATCTACTCCTCTAATGCGTTTAATAATTTCTTTAATTCTGGGTTGTCATCCAGAATAGACTGAATCTCGATAGGTGCCTCTATATCGTCTACCGATGTAGTCAAGCGCTGAGGAGAATGTAAAACAATAGACCATGGATCATTGTTGGGGCTCTTTGCATAAAACACTTGCTTTAAGTTTTGGAATGCAAAAACGAATGGCTCGTCATTAACATTGTCTTTACTCTTCAACTTGGCCAAATCAACCTTCACCATGTGGGTGTCAGGGTCGACCATACATGCATTCTTGTCCTCCACTCTCACCCAATCACAGTAAAATACAGGTATGCTGAAAGATATATAATCTAATAGGATAATTTGTTTTATAATCCCATAATACGTCATCTCAGCTTCTATCAAGTTTTTATCTTTCGCGCTTGCCCTGAAATGAGTTAATGCTTTATATGAAATGCCGCTGTTGTGTTTTCCAATGAGTTTTAACTCGTGTGTGCTTGAAGAGAACACAAAACCATTGACACGATATTGTCCAAACTCCTTGGCTACAAAACTAGGCCCATTTGCTAGACGTGCAAGCCTCGTCGATACTTCACCAGCTTTCAATAATTGAAACCAAGAAAGTATTTGCATTGTGAATATGTTGCAAAGACAGTAAATAAAAGTGAGGTATTACTGTAGTCACCTCGGAAGCTACCCAATGCCTAAAGTCATTGTCTGCGCTCGCGCCTCCCTTCCTCCTCTTGGCATGCCCGCACTCATTATATTGCCTAAGTTAAAACACTAAAAATATTAATTTCTAATGAATATAACATCGAACATATTACATTATTTTACAAAACACTTTAAATAAACTCACATTTTCCATTGATCTATGTCTTCATGCGTCTCGAGTACATATCGAGCCACCTGGTTATATTGTGTACTTGTTAGCTTCACTACCTTATCTTTCCCCAGGGCCTCCTCATCAGCAAACTCTTCTAATTCATCAATAAAGCGTTCACGACCTCCAACGTTTGGGTTAGGCATATATTCCTTTGCATACAAGGAAGCCTCTTCCATAATGTACTCCTCAGCAATGGACCCCTCAACGTACCGTGCATTCTTAACGTAATCTTTAAAAGTTTTCATTAATCGTTCGAACGGATACATCCATCGGTACCTTACTGGTCCACATAAAAGTGCTTCATCGCACAAATGCACTAAAAGGTGGATTCTTATGTCAAAGAATGAGGTAGTAAAGTTCTTCTCCAAAACACATATAGCCTCGACCAAAGTTTCTTTCGCTGCCATTATGTGCATCCTGTTGACAACTTTCTCACACAATAGGGAGAAACATAAGCTAATTTGTAGAATGGCCCTTCGAAGATCCTTGTGTTCTGAAAAACAGTGTCCGAACAACAGAGGGATAAGTTGCATTATCACATGCCAATCGTGGGACTTGCACTTTTTCAAATCTTTTGTTGCGTCGCAGACAATCCTGCGTAAGTTGGATGAGAAATTAGAAGGGACCTTCAAGCCCTTTAATGTTTCTAAGAACATATTTCTTCCTTCAATGCTCAAAGTATAAGATGCAACTGTCATATTCTTTTTTCCAGTGTTTGTATCTTCTTTCAACCATAATAATCTTTTAATCTTCAAATCACGAAGATCTTCACGGGCTTTTTCTCCATCCTTGGAATGAGAACCACCAATGCATGTGCTTACGAGATGCTCAGTGATATTTTTCTTAGCGTGCATTATGTCTATCACATGTCGGACAGGATGTTCCTTCCAGTATGGAAAATCAAACATTATTGATCTCCTGGACCACGCCGTTTTCACATCAACATCCTTTCTTTTACGCTTTTGGGCCAAATTATGGGGTGTTTCCCCCTCAACTTTTGATCAGCCTTTAATGATCTTTCTTCAATTTCCAAACCAGAAAGTCTTGGTGGAGGTGGTCGCGTCTCGGTGCCTTCTGGGAGAAAATTGCTTCGTATTGACTTGAATTTGTGACTTTGGGGCAGAAATCTTCGATGACTATGATAAAAAAGTTTACCACTTTTCTTAAGCCAGCTGGCTTCAGTCTCCTCTCCACATATAGGACAACCTAGGTAACCATGTACATTGCACCCAGATAAGGTCCCATAAGTAGGAAAATCATGAATTGCCCATATCAACATAGCTCTCAAAATGAATTCCTCCTTTTTGTATGAGTCGAATGCTCTCACACCTTCAACCCATAACTCATTCAATTCATCTATTAGTGGCGCTAAGAAAACATCAATGTCACTACCTGGTGCTTTTGGACCTGGTATCAACAACGACAAAATTGAAAACTCCTTTCTCATGCACAACGACGGGGGCAAATTTAAAGGCGCCGTAAACATAGGCCATATACTCTTATTTGTGCTCAATTTGCCAAACGGGTTAAACCCATCAGTTGATATTCCGAGGCAAATGTTACGTATTTCTGTAGCAAAGTCCGGGTATCGCTGATTTGCAGATTTCCGCACAGATGAATCAATCGGATGTCGCATGAGATTCTCACCCACCTCCGCTCGACCATGCCAAGTCATTGCCTCTACTATCCAAGGTATAGTGTAAAGTCTATTCAATCGAGGACCTAAAGGGAAATACTTTGACACCTTCTTAGGTATTTGCGTATCTACTTTCAACAAACGTTTATTATGTACTATCATCTTTTGTTCATATCTAGGTTCCTTACATACAGGACCAGCCCGTTTGTCCTTATGCTCCTTATAGTATAAAATGCAGTCATACTTGCAGCAATGAATTGATTTGTATTTCATACCCAAACCTTTCAAATTATCCTTCATGATCGGATAATTAACTGGCAGTGTATTTTCTTTGGGGAGCAAATCTTTCGCCCAGAGGAGTATTACCGTCACACATTTTCCCAACAAGCCAAATTTGCTCTTTAAGTTGTGCAACCCAACCATGGCATATAACTTTGTGTGGTCGGGGTTGGAGTTATGGTATAATGGTGTTGCGGCTGCTTCTTTTAACCGTATATAATCCTTAACTTGGTCCGTATCGTTTCCAACATGATCCTCACATCCTAAAGCATTCCCTATACTATCTTGCTTTTCTTGTGCTGCGTGCACTTCATACGTATCATTTACGAGATCGTTTAACCTAGCATGTACTAACGGGTCACAATTTGTGTGAACGGTTTCATTGACAAGTATTTCTTTTGGAATATACTTAAATTCCCTCTCTCCATGAAAATGCCAAAACGTGTAGTCAGCTTGCCCAATGAAACAAATGTACTTTTACATCTACCCCTTTCAACCGTTTCCCATTTTTACAACGATTGCAAGGGCATGGGATAATATCAGTTTCGAGATTCTTCGCTGCATAATTCACAAAGTCTTTAACCCCATTAACGTATACTTGCCCCACTCTACAACTTTCACCCATCCACTCTTTATATTGTGGAAACCCCATTAATTCTACAATACAAACAAATAGAAACTCAATAAATTATAAAACTAAATGAAGTTTGAGCTAATATTTAGAACATAATCTCTGACTTATCATTGCATTAATACTATCATTGCATTAAAACTCACAGGAAACCCCAACCAAGCACAAAACGTCAAAACTTCAACGCGCATAAAATAATGCTTATTTAATTAATTTTTAGATAAAATAAATATGAATAGTATAAATTGATTATTGAAAAAAATCTAACATATTCCCAAACAAGATAATATTCAAAAAAACGAAAGAGATTAAACGATGTGTAGATATACTCACAACAAAACAAATCAGATTTGATTATATTTTTTCTAGAGAACGTTGACCATAAAGCTCGGGCAAAACTCGTAATATTAAAAATCCATTTGATTATATTTTGTCAAAAAAATATAATGTCTAGAGTTTTTGAATAATATTTTGTCAAAAAAATAACCTCAATACAATTTCTAGGGCTTATTAACATAAAATACAATTTGTATATAGATACACTCATAAACACACATATATACAGAAATATATACATACACATACATACACACACATGTAAACATAAATTTATACATACACACAGATATAAACAGAAATCTCTACATACACACAAATATACACACATACCCACACACAATAAGAATCGAAATTAGGCTTTAGACATAAATTATACAACAAAAATACCCAAAAATATACCTGTTTGATTCACAGAAATTAGGGTTTTAGAATCGCAAATGCTTCTTCACATCAACGGCTTCTTCACATAACCAAAATAAAATAACAAACGAAATTAGGCTTTGAGGTTTTGGCAAATGAAAGAGAGAGGGAAATTAAAGCGGGAGCTCTTCACGTAAGATAAAGGAAAATTAAAGTAGGTGAAAATTTTTGTGACTGCTAATAGAAGTCAGAAATTTGTGACCGCTAATAGCAGTCACAAATTGAGTCTAAGATCAAAATTTGTGACTGCTAGGAGCAGTTACAAATTTATGACTGCCAATAGCAGTTATAAATTAAGTCTTAGACCAAAATTTATGACCGCTAATAGCAGTTACATATTTGTGACCGCTAATAGCGGTCATAAATTAAATCTAAGACTAAAATTTGTGACTCCTCATAGCAGTTATAATTTCATGACTGCTCATAAGAGTCATAACTTATGTCTACTAATAAGCTTGTGACAGTTATAAATTTGTGACTGATTATAGGAGTCACAAATTAATTATATGGTAAAATTTGTGACTCCCATTAGCGGTAACAAACTAATTGACTCAAATTTTTTTTAACCAATTAATTTTATCACCCCTAATGGCAGTCAAAAATAATTTTGTGACTGCTCCCGGGAGTGACTAGTTTGTCACCCCTATTGGCAGTCACAAAAAGGCAGTCACAAAATTAACATTTTGGTGTAGTGGGTGGATAGTCCAATAAACAAAGGAGGCTATGTTCATTTTTTTAAACTGACATTTTTATTTTATTTTAGGTACAATGTGAATTCGGTTGACGAATATTGTATATTTCATGAATTCACACTCAGTTGATGATTATTGTATATTTCATGAATTGTGTTGAATTGATGATTTTGTTTGTACGATGTTTAAATTTGTATTTGATGGCGATGATGTTTATGCGAGGTACAAGATGGACTCTTACTATCTTTATCGCTACTATTTTTATTTCTGAACGGGTGGATTGTCCTATAAATAAATGAAATTTTGTCCAAATTTTCTAAATTGTTCACACATTTGCGTCGTGATAAATTAACGTATACTTTAGATTCCACTATGATTTGTAGGGGAACGGAATTTTTGTCGTTTTCCAATTACGTATTTTTGAAATGTTTCATCATTTTGCAATTACATACTTTGAATTTTTTTGCCGTTTTGCGATTACGTATCTTGAAAAAATTTCGTCGTGCCTTCAGGCACGGGCATATACTATTTATATATATGACTGTGTGATTGTGCATATATTATGTATATGTGTAAAAACCATACTCGAGGAACTTGATACCACGGAGGTTTCCGCACCAGGACATTCTTATCTCGATTGGACCTTTATGGGGGATAATAACTAGTACCTTAGAAGATAGTATCCTAGGATACAGGCTATATGAGTGATAGTCAGATGGTCCTAAGAGACGTGAGGGTATGTGCTGACCTCTTAATGACTTGGAACTATGCTTAGCCTCCATTTGTGTGTATTTTGTTTTAATACAATTCGAGAGTGATTCCGAACTAGTATTTCCCTTAATACAAGTGATACAGGGACTTGATAGCAGAGTATGCCAGCACCATAGATTTTATATGGGGTGCCGATAGTAAATATATTATATGAATGACTAATATATATATACTTAAGTATGGAAACTTTCTACTGTGAATAAGAGTAGTTAAGTAATGAATAAATACTCCAATTTTATTATAAGTGTTTGGGAAGTTTGTAACGATACTGAGTTATTCGGAGTAACATAAAATATATGGGAGAGTTTAATTTTCAGAAATTATATATCCTAGCCATAGTATTTTCTCGGGATGAAACCTTATGGGAAAGTTAAGTTAAAATACACTTCTGAGATTAATATTACGGTAGGCGTGCACGCTAGATGACAAGTGATAATTCTTAAGAGAGTGTCGCATACTAACATGGTTTTTACATTAGCCAGTAAGCATTTTAAATACTTGCTAAACTATATTAAAACTGTTTTACACTCGGGCTCTGACCCGTTTCCTGTTATGTCTCTTTCTCTTGTATATATATGTATATATTACAGGTGCCCAGCCACAGGGGCGTCATGCTTAGGATCTTCGGACTGGACGTGTTGTAGCTTATGTGGGAGTTACAAGCCTTTGCTTTAGACGACCTCTTCGTTGATTCTGCTCTGAAATTAGTTCTGACAAGTTAGGGCATGTGTCGCCCGTTTCCCTATTCAGTTGGATTTGTTAGAGATTTATGTTTATTTGCATTTCCAGTATTCAGTACTATTTGGGAATTGACTTTTGTCAGGATGATTTAATTTGTAGTTTTAAACTTGGTTTGATTTATCTAAATGCTTAAATTCGTGTGTGTTAATTTCCATCCTTAACATTTATGCGATTCTTAAACTGTTGGTTATTAAAAAGGTTTTCATATTGGAATTCAATAAAATGGAAATAAGGTTTAAATTATTTTGACACGTAGCTTAATTACTTTGGGTGTTTAAATTGGAAATTTTATTTTGCAAAAGTGATGTTAAGAATGAATAAACCATTCACCTTGATTTTAATTTAATAAATGACTGATCACCCGATATTTAATTAGGCGGGGTGTCACAAGTGGTATCAGAGCATATGTTCTAGTGTCCTTTAGGATCTGTACAGCTTATTTCGCTTCCAGCTTAGCGTCTTTGATATAGAGCCCTATTTTTAGGACTGTTGTATTCTTGTATTTACGCTTACGTCTTTTGCTATTTGAGATTTGATAATAACTATAGACTAATAAACTTCCTTATTGTTTTAGATGCCTCTGAGATGCGCACCTCGAGATAGAAATGCCCAGCTCGAGCAGCCAGCAACTCCGGCTCAGAAAATGATGAACGCAACTGAAGTAGCCGCTATTGTTGCTCAGGTGGTGAATGCCGCGTTAGCGGTGGTGCATCAGGATCCATCCCAGGTTCAGGGAATGGCACCAGTACCAGCACAACTTCCATCTTCATGGGAGCAGGTCAAGGATCCCTTTCAGAAGCCGCATCCCCCAGAGTTGTCGGGTAGTTCAAACATCGTAGTTGCTAGCTAATGGAAGAAGGATATCTATAGGCATCTTCCCATGTATGAGTGAACTGACATGCAAAGATAACTTTTGGCTTGCTTTAAGCTAGTGGGGGCCGCTTTACAGTGGTGGGAGTCCACCACCACCTTGGAGGAAAGGGATAGCATCACGCTTCAGTCATTTTGGTCGCTATTTGATCGCAAGTACTTCCTATCCACCGTGCAGATCAAGATGAGGTGAAGATTACTGAATCTTAAGTAGGAGAGCATGACCGTTTCTAAGTACGAGGAGGAGTTCACCAGACTTCTCACTATAGTGCTAGATGAGGCACCCACTGAGGAGAAGAAGATACTACTGTTTGTAGATGGATTGTCCTAGAGGATCCGTCAGCACCTCATAAGCAATCTATCATTGAGTACCTACAATGACGTAATCAACGATGCTTTGTTGCACGACCAAGATCACCGCTTCCATCTGCAGGGGAGCAAACGAGTAGGGGAGTCCAGCCAGTAGGATAGGACAGGGGACAGTAGTACTGGTGGGGCACCAGCAGCCCAAGGGCAGGCCCATCACAGTGAGCAGAGTTCCCATCAGGGGGACCCTGCCAAGCGATTCCGATCAGGTGATTCCAGATAGGGATTTGGGGGATTTAGGCAGGGCCAGTCTAATCAGCATGGCCAACAGGGCCAACACCTTCAGCAGCAGGGCCAGTAGGGCCAACAACGTTTTTAACAGGGTCAGCAGGGCCAGTGGTGGGGTGGTAATGGCCACCAGGGCCGTGGTCAGTAGGGGCAAAGGGGAGGCAACTTCAGGGGTAGGTGTTTCGGATGTGGAAATAATGGCTATATGCGCTAGGATTGTCCAAAGGGGGATAGGGCCCCACAGTAGTAGTGTGCCCATAATGAGCCGTAAAAGCCACTCTTTCAAGCCACCCTCCCAGTTCTAGCTCAGGTGCCAGCCCTACCAGCCATCCCAGCAGCTCCAGTCTAGGGGGAAATTTTAGTATGGACATGTCTATAACGTCCACCAGGCAACAGCACCTCAGACACCACCCGCGATTGAGGGTATGTTTCCTATACATGGCACTATGGGTCAGGTTTTATTTGATACTTGGGCGTCGCATTATTTTATAACTACTCATTTTGCACGAGCCTTAGGGTTATTAGACACGGCAGAGAGCACTGTGACATGCGTAGACTCACCACTAGGGAATGTGTCTTTGATTTTCTTTATATGCCAGGGTGTAGGTATAGATATTGGTAGCTTGATTTTACCTGTTGACATGCTAGTTTTAGATATGCATGAGCACGACGCTATTATTGGCATGGATTGGCTCGCTGCATACAGAGCCATGATTGATTGTTTAGGTAGGAGTATTATCTTTACCATTCCGGGGTAGGAGATGATTTTAGTGGCGATGCCTCGCCCAGAAGGACGATCTTCCACCCATTTGTAATACGTAGAGGAGGATACCTCTAAGTAGATTATGATTCCCATGGATTTGATTCCGATTGTTCGTTACTATTCGAATGTATTCCAGGAGATTCTGGGCCTACCCCCCAGTCTAAAGATAGATTTCTTCATAGAATTGATGTCGGGCACTCGACCGATAGCATGTGCATTGTACTGTATGGCTCCAGCGGAGATGAGGGAGTTACGGGATCAGATAGAGCATCTTTTAGGTCAAGGTTTCATTCGTATGAGCACCTCACCTTGGGGCGCTCCGATGTTATTTATGAAGAAAAGAGACGATTCACTGAGGTTATTCATGGATTACCAAGAGCTGAACAAGGTCACGATATGGAATAAATATCCGTTGCCTCAAATCTATGACCTGTTTGACCAGGTGAGAGGGGAAACTTTCTTTTCGAAGATAGATTTGAGACCGGGATACCATCATCTATGGATTAGGGAGAAGGATGTATCGAATAATGATTTCTTGATGAGATATCGGTCTTGTGGGTTCAGATTCATGCCGTTTGGGCTGAGAAATGTTCCAGCTGTATTCATAGACTTGATGAACCAAGTGTTCAGAGAGTTCTTGGATCATTTTGTCATCGTCTTCATAGATGACATCCTGATATATTCACACACTAAGGCGGAGCATGCCGAGCACTTGAGGCAAGTTCTTCAGACTCTACGAGAGCATCAGCTGTAAGCTAAGTACAAGAAGTGCGGATTCTAGTTACGGGGGGTATAATTCTTGGGACACGTTATGTTCGTATTGGGGATATCAGTTGACCCGAGCAAAGTGTCGGCAGTAAGGGAGTGAGGATAGCCCACAACACCGATAAAAATGCGTAGTTTCTTTGGGTTAGCCAGGTACTACAGGAGATTCATCCGAGAATTTTCGAAGATAGAGGGTCCGTTGATGAATCTGAGGCGTAAGGGAGTACCGTATGTATGGAATGATGCTTGTCAATTGGATTTTGATGATCTGAAAGATAAGTTGACTTTGGCACCAGTTCTTACTTTGCCCAAGCCAGGAGTTGAGTATCTGGTGTACACTGACGCCTCTTTATGGGGACTCAGGGGAGTACTTCAACAGGCAGAGAAGGCTATAGCTTTTGCTTCCCGCAAGCTCAAGCCTCACGAAAGGAATTAACCCACCCACAACCTAGAGCTAGCAGCGGTCGTTTTTGCATTACGGATTTAGAGATATTACTTATTGCGGGAGAAGTTTCGCTTGTTCACAGACCACAAGTCACTGCAGTACTTGTTCACTGAGCGAGAGTTGAACATGCGTCAGCGAAGATGGTTGGAGTTTGTGAAAGACTACCACTTCGAGATACTGTACCATCCGGGAAAGGCTAATGTGGTTGATGATGCGTTAAGCCGTAGACCGGTAGGCGAAGTAGAAGACGTATGGAAAGTGAAATTGAAAAAATTGGGTCACCAGGATGCGGTAGTCCGTTCCTTTTATATCTGCCATGTCAGTCACACTTGAGATTGTTATGAGGGTGATACGGGCACAGGAAGTGGATATGTTTTATCTGGGGCAGATTGTGAGGCTCTTAGCTGAGGGTGTTAAATCCTATTCAATAAGTTTTGATGAGGGTTTGAGGTTTAATGGGAGATTAGTGGTCCCAGAAGGAGAAGGCTTACGCCATGCAGTGATGACACAGTCTCACAAGTCCAGATTTGTGGTACATATCGAAGGGGATAAGATGTACCAGGATATGAGGTGACAATACTGGTGGAGTGGGATAAAGAAAGACATTGCTGAGTTCGTGTCCAAGTGTTCTACCTGTTAGATGGTAAAGGTAGACCATCATAGACCTTCAGGGTTACTTCAGGCCGTTGGAAATGCGTATGGGGAAGTGTTCCATGGACTTCATTACTGGGCTTCCTACATCACAGCGGGGTCACGACTCCATATGGGTTATAGTGGATAGATTGACTAAGGTAGCTCATTTTCTGCCAGTACGGACAGACTATAACACGGGCTAATATGCATAGTTATTCATTGACGAGATTGTTAGGCTACATGGGGTACCACTGGATATTGTGTCTGATAGAGATAATATTTTTATGTCGCGCTTCTGGGAGAGCTTTCAGGAGGCCATGGGGACATAGATGAGATTGAGTTCTCCTTATCACCCACAGATGGATGGACAAACAAAGCGTACCAATCAGATGTTGGAGTATATGCTACGCATTTGTGTCATTGATTTTGGCGGAGTATGGGAGCCGTATATTCCACTGGTGGAGTTTACTTATAACAACTCTTATTAGTTCACGATCGGCATGTCCCCATTTGAGGCATTGTATGGTAGGCCTTGTCATTCTCCATTTTGTTGGCTTGAGGTGGGGGACAAAAAATTCCTCAAACCAGAGGTGATTCAAGAGACGTCAGCTAGGATTGAGCTTATCACGAGTCGCATTCGGGTAGCCCAGGATCGAAAGAAAAGTACGCAGATGCAAAACAGTCTTTCCTAGAGTTTAGCGTGGGGGACCAAGTATTACTGCGTGTGTCTCCTATGAGAGGATTGATGAGGTTTAGGAAGAAGGGGAAGATGGCTCCGAGATATGTGAGATTATTTTGCATGATCGAGAGGATTGGGATGGTGGCATATTGATTAAGGCTGTCAGAGCACTTGCATCGCATTCACGATGTATTCCAGATCTCGTCTTTGAGATGATATCTTCAGGATGATATGGTGCACACCCACATCGCGATAGAGGAGATTGACTTACAGCTCGACTGTTCTTACGAGGAGAGACCAGTGGCTATCCTAGACCATAGCGAGAGGAAATTGAGGTCGAAGGTAGTTCCACTTGTACGGGTCCAGTGGGAGCATCATAATGTGGAGGAATCCACTTGGGAGCGCGAGGCAGATGTGCGCGAAAGATATCCAGATCTATTTTTACCAGGTATGACTTACTTCTGAATTTAGGGATGAAATTCCATTATTAGGGGGAAAGTATGTAATACCTCGTATTTTATGGCTTTTAAATTTGGGGATTTATTAAATTTAAATTTAGATAGTAATTTAATATTAATCCTAAAATTTATTTTAAATATTTACTAGCGCGATGAGAGTTAGTAATTGTTCGAAATTTCTTGAATATTACTAGATGAGTAAAGTAATATATAAGATTGATTTTGTTAAAATTGTCACGAGTGACTAAAATGGCAATTATGGAACTTAAAGTAAGAACGTGCCTGTGTCGTGTCGGGACTAAATTATTATTATTAAAAGTGAATAAATTATAAGTTACCCGTATGGTCATTTCGAGTGTGCCAATCTATCCAGAAGGGTTGATATAGTTAGAAAAGTATACCCGGGGGTTTAGTTTGATTCTCGGGGCGTTTTTAGGCCTAATTGACATCCGAGTAGAGTATTATAGGCATTTTGTATTTTTGGGTAATTAAACCCACGAAATTTACCAAGATATATCAGCCATTAGGAGATGTCTTCTAGGGTTATCAATCACAAAACATAAGAACGACCATTAGAGAAGAAGGTTGAGAGATTTCCAAGCAATCCAAGGCCAAGAACTCATCCGTTTGCACTGCCACCATAACCAAAACGTAGATCGCACGATGAGGAACGCGACCCTACCTTTTTCATCCACAAATCATAACCTTGAATTCTAGGAAAGTATCTATCTTGCTTTGTTTTTAGTCAATGTCTCACCCATGTTAGTTTAGGATTGTTAAGAACATGTTTTATGGAAGAAATTGATAATTTGGAGGCTTTAAATCACATGTTTTAGAGGAACTAAATATATTCTGGACATACCCATCATATGTAGAGGATTACCCATGAATTGGTATAGATTTAGAAACAAGAAATCTTGAAAAGAATTAGAAGAATTAATTTTTCATGAAAATTAGGGTTCTTGAAAATTATGTTAATTTTACCCCATTAATTCGATACCTTTGATGAATTTGGACATGTTTCACGTAGTAAATCATGTAGTTAGGTATATAGTACCAGTAGTAATGTTTTTAGGGAGTTTAGGGATCGTTAATGGAGTTTTGGTTGAGGTTGGAGTAGTAAACTCGTAACTTAACACTGGCAGAATTCGTCATAGCGGCTTGATCGTTCGATCGACCAAGAACATTGATTGATCGACCCCATTCCTCGATCGATCGATCCCTGTTGAAATATTGCATGTTTTTCCTCTTTTTGTTTAATACGGTTAAAATGCGTAGGAACCCTTGATTTTTATTGTTAGAGCATAATGGGTTATAAAGAGGACCAATAGGGTCTAGGTAGACTCCGTTGAGTGTAATTTAATGTGGGATGAGATTGTGGGTTGACAGGGAGTCATTCACACATAGGAAATTATGCGTACGTTGACTAAAAGATTAAGACTCGTAAAGGATTTAGACCAGAAGGTAAGTGAGAGTATGCCTACTGAAATTATACTTAGTGAGATAGAATACTTCGAGAGATGAGAAGTACGCATGAAATAAGTTATATATGAGAATAAAAGAGACGATTCCGTTATGTGAGATAATCGAATAAAATGTGCTAAGAACGAAAAATTATAATTATGGGTCGTGGGCGCACCTAATTTAGAAAATGTTAATATTTATATATATGACTGTGTGATTGTGCATATATTATGTATCTGTGTAAAAATCATACATGAGCTACTTGCTATCACGGAGGTTTCCGCCCCGGGATTGTCTTATCTCGATTGGACCTTTATGGGCGATAATGACTCATACCCTAGAAGATAGTATCCTTGATACAGGTTATCTGAGTGATAGTTAGATGGTCCTAAGAGACGGGAGGGTATGTGCTGACCTCTTAGTGACTTGGAACTATGATTCGCCTCCATTTGCATGTGTTTTGTGTTAATACAGTTCGAGAGTGATTCCGAACTAGTATTTCCCTTAGTACGAGTGATACGGGTACTTAATAGCAAAGTATGCCAGCATCATAGATTTTATATGGGGTGCCGATAGTATATATACTATATGAGTGACTAATATATATATGTACACTTAAGTATGGAAACTTTCTACTATGCATAAAAGTAGTTAAGTAAGGAATAAATACTCCAATTTTATTATAAGTGTTTGGGAAGTTTGTAACGATACTGAATTATTCTATGTAACATAAAATATATGGGAGAGTTTAATTTTTAGAAATTATATATCCTAGCAGAATGAAACCTTATGGGAAACGTAAGTTAAAATAAACTTCTGAGATTAATAGTGCGGTAGGCGTGCACGCTAGATTAGAGGTGAAAATTCTCAAGAGAGTGTCGCATACTAACATGGTTGTTACATTAGTCGGTAAGCATTTTAAATACTTACTAAACTATTTTAAAACTGTTTTAAACTCGGGCTCTGACCCGTTTCCTGTTATTTCTCTTTCTCTTGTATATATATATATATATATATATTACAGGTACCCAACCATAGGGGCGTCATGCTTAGGACCTTCGGACTGGACGTGTTGTAGCTTAGGTGGGAGTTGCAGGCCTTTGCTTTAGACAACCACTTCGTTGATTCTGCTCTTATATTAGTTCTGGTTAGTTAAGGCATGTGTCGCCCGTTTCCCTATTCTGTTGGATTTGACAGAGATTTATGTTTATTTGCATTTCCAGTATTCAGTACTATTTGGGAATTCACTTTTGTGAGGATGATTTCATTTGTAGTTTTAAACTTGGTTTGGCTTATCTAAATGGTTAAATTCTTGTGTGTTAATTACCATCCTTAACATTTATGAGATTCTTAAACTGTTGGTTATTAAAAAGGTTTTCATATTGGAATTCAATAAAATGGAAATAAGGTTTAAATTGTTTTGACACTTAGCTTAATTACTTAGGGTGTTTAAATTGGAAATTTTTTTTGCGATAGTGATGCTAAGAATGAACTAACCGTTCACCTTGATTTTAATTTAATAAAGGACTAATCACCCAGTATTTAATTAGGCGGGGTGTCACACAAATAAGAGGAAATGAGGAGATTCAAAGGGAGGACCCCTCAATCATCCCCTAAGACAAGAATTTTCTTCCAAAATGTTTTGTAATATGTTTTTTAATTTATAAGCTTGCTCCTCATAAATTTTTGGGTTTGTAAACTTTTTAAAATATTGATTTGCACATGGATTTGGGATTGAGATAGTGTATAAGTAAATGTGATTTATCATACTTTGAATGTTAAGACTTGGGTAACAAAACCCTTGTTTATAATTAGAAATCATTTGTATTCTTGCCCCTAGATGATAGTTTTAGGTTCTTGTATGATAGATATTCGATTGGAGACCTTAGTGGGGGCATTAATGTAGGGGTTGGGGGAATTTTGATGCTAATTTTCGTAGATGGGTATGAATCACAACAACTATCTCATTCGAATGAGGTACATTTTCTCATTCGAGCGAGTTGACCTTCTCGTTCGAAAGAATTTTGAAATTTATTCGAGTTATTTAAAATTGAAATGCAAATGCTTGGGCAATGGTTTCGTATTTTTTTTTTATTTTTTTATTTGATACGATATTTGTACTAAATGGTGCACGAAACCGAAAAGGGTGAATCAATTCGCCCCTAGAGTTGGGTCTGGTAAGACGAGGAGAAATGATTGTGGGATTTTTCTTTTTTGAGATCATCTTAGTACATGGGAGATTTTGAAAGTGAGGGGTGATTCATATAACTAAGGACTAGTGTCATTAACCACTAGGTAACAATTATATTAATTAACCATAGATTTGATAATGGAGATAAGAAATTGTCTTATGAGGTTTTGAAATCAAGTGGAGTTGGATTGATTCATGAGGTGTGCAATACTTTATAGGTTGAACACATATTTATTGTGAGTTATATATATGTATCCTATCATTTTGTGAGCATACATATGCTCGTGGTGGACCTATTAGTTGGGGTTGTATTTGACATTGGGACCCGTTCCATACGCCAATTGTGGTGTGCTACGCATAGTGGAGGTCGTAATATTGGATCATGTGTTCAAGGGTGTCCCCTTCATGACGAGAGAAAGTTATTTGGAGCGGATCCATTTGATGTTTTTGAAATGGACCTGCTAGAATAGTAGATGGATTGAAGAGGCACTAGTATTTCACTTAGAATGGGAGATGGATTCCTACGAACTTGTCGATAAAAGCACGAGCTGGTCATTTATTATAGATGCCTTTAGGTGTTGAATATGTATGTGTGTGTGTGTGTATGTATGTGTGTATTGGTACTAGAAAAATAACTAACGCAGTTTGATGAAGTAGAGTATTATTAATGGAACCAATGCTATGTAAAATGCATTATGTGCTATCATTGTATATCTGCTGGTGTAGTATTACGGGGGTTAGTCCTTGGGATTATGATCGTATAGTTGTAGGTAGTGTCCTCTCCATGATAAGATAATTATTTGTTATTAATTCTTATGGAAGTGTAAATATCATTTATCAAATTATGGCTCGGGTTGGGAGTGCGTGTAGTATTTCATTTAGAATAGGGGTGAGACATTTTTTGCATGTGAGAGTTGGTGGGCGGCATGTTGAGTGAATTAACTTTATTATTATCTATTGGTATTGGAAGGTAATTATTTCAACTTTAGGGATCTGACCCAAATAATAAAAATTATTCTCCAAGTTTTCCTAGTCATGGTCAGTAAGGTTGAAGGAGGATCAGACTTCCAGTTCCATTTGATTAACGGTTTCAAATGTCTGATTCTAGAATAGGTTCCTAATCCTTTTTATTTTAGTCATTTACATTTCAGAGATTTTATGGGAATAATCCCAAGATTTATGTATTTAGTCGATTTACTTCTAGTCAGATGTTTTAGTCAGTGAGAGTTGACTCATGTATGTATTAAGTTACTATTCAATATCCTTTTGAATGCATGTATGTTTTTAATCACAATTTTATATATGGTTTGATGCTAAGAGAGATATTAATTATTAGATAATCCCCATCCTTGGCGTATTGTGTCTGATCACCCTTTACGTGAAAAATGGGGGTTGTCAAAATATATTTCGCCCATCCTTCACAATCGAGCATCGACTCAAATTTATGACCCTTCGCCAACAACCCATTGTTAGTGTCCAAAGTAATGTGTTTTTAGAGTTTATGAGGTGGATATATCTTCAATTTATAGATCTTTGATATTTTACACTGTTTATCGTGCGACAATGTTTTTGGTTCATAAAACGTGAGTTTTTTTTCATTCTTTACATATTATGCACCTTTTTATAATAAAAGATTATATAAAGAACATGCCAAGGGGACGGTACTCGTATATAAGAAGTATACAGAACCATCACGAAAATAATGTGCACATTGTTTAGATTATTTCAACCAATTATTCATTTTCTAAGATTTGAATGAAATTTGCGCTTCCATTTTATGCCAATAAAATAGAGTTACACCATTTGATGATATATTTGATCTTTGGATTATACTATAATATTTAGATATCAATGATCTGAAAGTTTTTTTTTTTAACTTTTGGGTTTTAGGCTTGAGTTTTGCGTGCTCAATGATCAATGCTTTTTGACACTATTTTTTTCTTCTTCTTAAGTTTTGTGATTACAAATGTATGGTATTGGAGTTAGGGTTTGAGAAATAATTTCGACATTTGTGTTTTAAACTATAATAGAGAAATAAAATTTATGGGGATTCTTTAAGTATTATTGTAGCTGCTGGAGTTACCCATGAAAGTATCAGGTAGCTTCTATTGTAGTCTTCTAGTTTTTTCATTTTTAAAATATTAATTTCTTTTAAATTCATTTATTTTATTTTTATCCTTTTTCCCATGATTGGAATTGCCCAGAGTTGAAGAAATATTTAGTTAAAGAATGCATGTGTTGAAATTCTTATTGGGAGTATTTCATAGAAATTTTCTTCTTTACTTCCATGTCTATTGGGGGTTATTTTTCTAAATGAATTGTAAATAACATTCTACTTTCAATTTTGATAGTTGGATTTGCATTGAGACCCTCTTTAACTTATTCTTAAAGTTGATTATTAGTTTGTCAATTCTATGCATATTTGTTTGTAATATGATATTTTGTAAATTCTTTTATAATACCCCTTATTTTTCCATGCCTGGTTGATCATCCCGGACACAAAATAGAGGGAGTGCTAAAGCAATTTATAGCATTCTCAGCATCAATGTAAAGGTCAAAATGACAATATATAAAAACCACCCACTATAAAATCTCGATAAAGGATGGCAATGAAACCAACTTAAGTGAGATAAAGTGGAACTCCAATATATAAAAATTTATTTTATGCAAATGTCTCAAGTGGAAGAAAGAATTAAAATAGTAACCATCTCTGAACCGAACTCTTGAATATAAATGATAATTGGATGTAACAACACTATGACCATTAGGATGATGATTGAATTTTCAATGCTGCAAGTCTAAATAATCAATCCTCCTAAAATTGTATGTCATAATAATCTCCATGGGAGATAAATATTTACAAATTTGGGTCAGATCCTAAAAGCTAGAAGAAAAATCTTCAATAATATAAATGTAAATCATGCAACTCATTTATATAAAAATGGAATCGAACGATGCTCACGTTCCTTGAATACCACACGTTGTAAGTACTAAGAGCATGTACCAACCTCAGTCATAAACAATACTAAGAATGTCTATATCTAGACTAATAAGTAAGTACACATGTATAGAATACAACCCATCGTTCATCTTTTACCCACTAAGATATTATCAATTTCGTAGTGGGACATTTCATTATTAAAACTTCTTTTAATTAAAGATTTTCATTATTGAACTATTACGTAAATGCAGAATACGATTCCATATTAATTTCGACTCATGTCACCTAAATGATAAGACATACGAAATCTCATAACACAACACAATAATGTTCCATAGGTATTTGACTCAAAGTGACCATTACATGCTAACAATATAAACACGTATACAAGTCTCATAACAATAAACTAATTAATCCATGATTACTTAAAAACTCAATTGAGAATATAATTATTTACACAAGTCAATAAATTAGAATGCAAAACTAATTACTTAAGTGGGAATAACCCCATATACTAACCCTCACAATGTCACCCATAAATAAAGTACCTTTTAATTCAAATTGTACAATATAATGACATAGGGTTTAATTAATTTTTATTCAACTAGATTTAAATATTAATTTATACAATCATTATTTTAACCATGGACAAAGGCATCAACTTTCGGGGTCATGATCTTACCTCTATCGGAAATTTCGTAGAATCCCCTTACCTAATGAATATAAAATATATGAATATAAACAGATGAGAATGAGGCATGACTACGCAACTCAAATAATGGGTAGTTCCATACTAAACCATACTGAACTAAGAAAAACAACCTTAAACAAAAGTTAAAACCCAAAATTTCAGCTCTTTCCTGAAATAAAACATTTATCGAGACCAATATATAATTACTTAAGGTATCATCTTTGGCACATATATATATTATGGAGTCTATTTTATAGCCCAAATTTAATTTCCTCAATCAGATTTATGGTTTAGGATATTCAAGTTTTACTAATAGGTGGACGATCTGTCCAGAAAACAGTCTAATATTTTCGATTAACTATGTAATAAATATTTACTAATTGGAAAGTAATTAGGTGTTATAAAATACATGGTTGTAAATGTATTTGAATATAGTTTCATATACACTTTTAATAACCTAAAAATCATTTCTAGTCTAGCATATATTCAAGTTTGACTAACATGTGTATAATTTTTCCATCAAACAACCTCAGATTTAAGGTACAATTTATATATATAACTCTACCAATTGGAAACTAATTATGTTTATACCATATGTGGTTAGAACGATATATGAACATAGTTTTATATAAATTTGCAATCAACTAAAAATTCTTTATAGTCTAGGGAATATTCAAGTTTTACTAATGGGTGTATAGTGTGTCCTAAAAATAACCTCAGATTTTAGGTCAACTTTGTAGATAAATCTATACCATTTGGTAACTAATTAGGTGTTCTATCATACATTGTTGGAAATTTAATTCAATCTAGTTTCATATAATCTTGGAATAACCTAAAAATTATCTATAGTATATGAGATATTCAATTTATAGTAACAAGTGTACAATATGTTGAGAAAATAGCCTTTGATTTTGGGTCAACTTTGTAAATAAATATGTACCTAATGGAAATTAATTATGTGTTTTACCATAAATGGTTGGCAAGGTATGTGACTATAGTTTCATATAAACTTAGAAACATCTAAAAATATTTTATAGTCTAAGACATATTCAGATTTTAGTAAGAGGTGTTCAATGTTTCAATTCTAACACTTTTAATGCAATTCCATCTTCCCCAAGTGCCAAAAACGGCGATTACCAACTCAACGCCAACTTTTAAATCTTCAAAATAGCCCAAGTATCATATTTCTCCAAGTCTAAGGTGTATAGCAACAATACTAACCCAAATCAACCAACTCTAGGTGAATAAAACTACATCTAAGAATTAATTTCATTTGTCTTCAAATGTCCAAGTCTTTAATGTAGAGTTAATCAATTTCTAATTTATCCATTTTGTCCAATGGTTACATTTACATCATTTCAACACATATTCATCTTCCAAAGCTCAGATTATAATATAAAACATGAATTATATACAAATTACATATTTAAATATAGTACTACAAGTGATTTTTTTCATTCATTTGAAGAATGCTTTGATACTTTGAGTTTGAAGTGTTGTACTCCGCTTCCAAACTCTCTCAACCTTCTCTCAATTTGTCTTTCTACCTCACTAATAAATTAATGGGTGATATGGTTTCCTTTAAATGGTAAGAGACATTAAATAATTGTCCAAAATTTCTTTATTTATACTTTAAACTCGCATTAAATAATTATCGCAATTTCTGCCCCCTAAATGGGTAAAAAAATACTTCTCTAAATTGTCTAAGACATGCCTCTCAATGGGTCGGGTCTCAACCCGGACTTGACCCGAACCCGATCCGTATAATAAGGTTAGAGCATATTTTTTTGAACCCGAGACCATAAGACCCGTTTATTTCACGGGTAGGGTCTGGATCTTATACAAAACCCTGATTTGAAAACCTGACCCGCCTTGTACATTATAATTTTTTATATATATATATATATATATATATATATATATATATATATAGGGAAATGATCAAGTGATGTCCCAGTTTCAGGACCCTGAATGAGGACCATTTTTTTAAAATAGTAAAAAACTATTTTTGGACTGATTTTTTTTTAATGATTTTTAAGCATTTCAATAGGACCATAAAAAAATAATCAACTCAAAATGATTTTTTTTGCTATTTTAAAAAAATCGGTCAAAGTTTGTCAGTTTTTAAGTTGTTAAAAACTGACAAAGTTTGATAAATTTTTTTAAAATAGTAAAAAAATTCATTTTGAGCTGATTGTTTTTATATGGACCTACAGAAATGTTTAAAAACTATATAAAAAAAGTTAGGTCAATTTTTTTTTTTACTATTTTATCAAAATTGGTCCGCGCCAGCGGTATGCAAGCAGAGGTCCTCATGAGATCCTCTCTCTCTCTCTCTCTCTATATATATATATATATATATAGCATGTAAGTATTATATATAAAAATATATATTTATGTATACAATAAATATAAGTAATATATGTTTTATTTATACTAATCATATACTATAATACATTACGAAATATTTAAATCTAAGATTAAAAAATAAAGAAGGGGAACAAAGTAAAAATAAATATAAAATAAATATATATATCTGGCTAGACCGGGACCCGGACCCAAAGACCCATTTCGAATCCGAATCTGAATCCAATATTGTAGACTCGATGAAGATCCGTACCTAAACCCGAACCTGATTAAGTGTCTAATAAATAGATCTAGACCTCCCTAGATTCGAATCGGCGCCGACTCGTTGGCAAACCTAATCTAAGACTCACCATAAGGGTATACCTACCCCTAGGGCCAACATAAGACAATAAAAACACAGATTCGAGTTTACGTAGTACTCTAGAGCCCGTCCAAATAGTAATACTTTACACACATTATAACACCTCAGAGTGTAATATATTACGCACTATTATTTTATGCATAACACGATACAGAAATAAATTAATTAATATCACAAATTAATTATTCATAACTCACGACATCAAAATCGGGTAACATGAAATTTCAATTACCTTAAATTATAAATTTAAGTAGAAATTCACAAATTATAATTTATACAATTTTATTATTATTAAATCATGTAAATAGAAATTAAATCAATTTATTGACTTCCTTAAATAACTAATAAATAATGTTTATAAAAATACAGGGTATTAGATCTTTATAGTATTGCTAATATATAAACACACACACACACACACACACACACACACACACACACACACACACACATGTATGCATGCGTTCTAATCAATTTCCCTTCTTCCAAAATTGCAACTATTTTTTTTTGTAGTATTCCCTTTTTTGTTCATTGACTACGGTGAAATGAATGATCATACGTGCAACTATTGTATTTCTCCCTTCCTTGGTATAAAATGGAGGAATAAGCAACATAAAGGTTCAAATCCTATATTTTATTGGTCATTATTTTTTTTTATTAAGATTATGTACCATTTTAATGCATTTAAGAACTTTGAATATAATTGTATTTTAAATGTCATGGAGTTGCGCATATTTTTAATTTAATTCCCCTATACATGTACGACATGCTTAAAGTGTACAAACTATTTAGACTATCACTATCTTTGTTCACTTTTGGGTTTTCAGCAAACCAACTATCACCAATTCACAACTTGACTACACATGCCCCTTATTACCTCAGTCATAGTTTGCAATTTTGTAATGAGTTGTGATTGGGTTAACACTTACAATTTTGAGCTAAGTTGTGATTGGATTGAGAGGTTGCATTGATGCTAAATTTGGCTCACTAATATATTTTTATATTTTAGGTGACTCGTAGATGCATTACAATCACAACGTTAGTTGTCCAAAAATAACATGTAAGCTTATAAAGTTTCAGAGTTTGGATCATTATTTTCTTTGTTTAATATGACATAACTTCGTGGCTAAAAATTATTTCAAAATATGGGTATGTGATTTGTGGTTATTGGAATAAGTTTTTTTTTAAGACTTAATGTTCTTAACGTTTACTTCCTCATTAAATGAGCAAGCAATTTTTTGTAAATTTAGGGGTTTTCAATACAAGCATCAAGTGGCTTTTTTGTCACTCTTCTAAGTATTATTCATTTTTGAAATAAAATGATGTTGACTTTTTTATCTTTGAAATAGTATGCCTAATGATATTTTATATCTCCTTTCAATATCAATTATTTTATTGATTGTACAGAAGATTCTAGATACTTCGATAATAATTTGGGATATATCCACATGCCCAGTTACTAGAAAATTGTGGAATTGTAAGAGTAAATTCTAGATTGGGATATATCCAAAAGTTCAGTTACTAGAAAATTGTGGAATTGTAAGAGTTGATTCTAGATACTTTATATGTTTTCGATGTTGTGCCTTGAGAGGAATAAGAGCTTCTTTTAAGGAGAGGAACTTTCCCCTTCTAGACTTCGTTATGTATTCCTGAGCATATTGTTCATTTTCCTCAAGGAGGACCAAGTCACTCTCTTCATTCATTTATTGAATCTGTGGAGGATTTCAACATATTAGAGTAGGCTTTTGTTAGTCTTCACTGTTAGTTTCGTTTTTGTGAGTATACATCATGTATACAAGTTTCACCCCCCTAAGGAGAGTTCTTTTATTATATGTCGACATATTTACTTATCAAAAAAATATTAACCGCTAATCCAAAATAAAAAAGAATTAAATAAAGACCTTTTCACTAATAGCCCATCCAGGCTCGTTTCCTAATAAATTTAGGAAAATCCTAAAAAAACTATAAACTTAGTCCCTGTTAAATGAAAAGACGATACTGTCCAAACCTCTAAATGTAATACCCAAATTGACCAAATTACGGAAATCATTTCCCGGTCAACGAAACCTTATAATGATCTAGTTAACATAACTTTCCTTTTCTAAACCCTCATACCTCGAAAACCTATCTGTGTGATTCGGCCCCTCAATCACTATATGTGTGAACAAAAATCCAGATTAATCCCCTCAATCGCTAAAACCGGTCAAAAAGATCAGGTGAAAACCCTACGTTTGATCAATCGGTGTAGAAGACAATCTCAAATCCGTATAGATTTTCGAATTTACTCACTAAAAGGTAACTTTAAAGTTCAACTAATTTATGATTTTCTACATTTCTCATTATTAAAGAAAGTTTTGATGTTTCAATTTATCTAAATTTTACATATCTTTGCAAGTGTTGTTTAGTTAAATATTAAAAATGGTTGCATTTTTTATACGGTTTGTGAATGTTTAGGGAAGAAGTAATACTTGAACTAAAATACTTCATGGTTAATAATATTTATATATTTTGTTTTATATTAGATGAAGATCAAAATAAAAATGGTTGAATCTAGATCTTCGACGAGAAAAAAAAAGAGACAAGATCAAGGTAAAAAATCTCATTCGAAGCCAAAAAACATTGGAAGATCTCAGAGGCTAGGATTAAAGTACAGTGATAACGAAGAAAATAAGGGACAGATTGTGGAATACAAGGTAAATTTCTATATCTGATAAATAGAATGCGTTTTATGTTTGCAAATGAAATGTTGCAAAAGCATGAGTTGAATATCTATATGTTTGTAAATAAGAAATTGCATTTGAAAAGGTTGCATTAGAGAAAAAAATTATATGGCCTCTTTGTGTTTGCAAATAATACGTTACAAATTAAATAACGTCAATGCAAATAATCAAACCTCAATGAAAAATTAGTATATGTTTTTTATGTTTCCTAATTAAATACAATTAACGCATTAAGATATATGCTATTTGAAATAGTTGGGAAATGGGTTAATTGTACACAAAGTATTATGAATTTTGTGTTTGCAAATCAAATGTTTCATATTAAATAAGTGAAGATTAATTTGTTTGCAAATAAGAAATTGCATTTCGAAAAGTTGAATTAGAGAAAAAATAATATGACTTATATATATTTGCAAATAATTTGATGCAAATAAGAAGTTGCATGTATAAACATAATATGACTTATGTATATTTGCAAATAATTTGATGCAAATAAGAAGTTGCATGTATAAAAAAATCACGGGTTTGCAAATAACAAGTTGCGTGTATAAGAAAATTAACTTTTATTTTCAAATTAAAAGTTGCAGGCAATAATATGAGAAGTATTATACAATGCATTTTTTGTTTGGAAGTGAAATGTTTCAAATTTGTAGACTTCATGATTTATGTGTTTGCAAATTCGAAGTTTCATTTGAAAATTTTGCATTAGATAAACAACTACTATGACTTTTTTATGTTTGCAAATACATATTTGTGAAGCACATAAACTCAATGTAAATACATTTAGGGGTTTGCAAATAAGAAATTGCATTTGATACACTTGCATTGTATCTACATTTAGGGGTTCACAATTAATGCATTAAGATATATGCTATTTGAAATAGTTGAATTGTACACAAAGTTATATGAAAATCAGAAGTTTCATTTGAAAATTTTGCATTAGATAAAAAACTAATATGACTTTTTTATGTTTGTAAATAAATATTTGCAAAGCACATAAACTCAATGTATCTACATTTAGGGGTTTGCAAATAAGAAATTGCATTTAATAAACTTGCATTGTAGAGAACGTAAAATGAGCTTTATATTTTTGCAGATAAATTGCTGCAAATCAAATAACATCTATGAGTTAAGATTTATATGTTCGCAAATAATAAGTTGCGTGCATAAGTCAATTAACTTTTATGTTCAAATTAAAAGTTGAATGCCATAATATAACAAATAATATGCTATTTGAAATAGTTGAATTTTACACAAAGTAGTATGCCTTTTCTCTTTGCAAATGAAATGTTGCATATTTTTTACTTTAGTCCATTCATAAATATGTATTTATGCTCCACTTCCATGTATTTTTAAAAAGGTAGAAAGTCTCATAACCATCGAAAACTGCCTATAACTTCTATATGACTACCCATTCTTATTTTTGTCAAGAATAAAACTTGTTCTAAATAAAAAATACGGGAGTGGGGACAAGTAAATCTTTGTAAATAGGACGAGATACTTAATAACTAAAAAACACATATTATGTATTATTTATGTTTGCAAATAATTTGTTGAAAATTAAATAAGCTATGTGTATTAAGAATAAGGGGTTTGCAAATATTAAGTTACATGTATAAGAAAATTAACTTTTATTTTCAATTTAAAAGTTGCAAGCTATAATATGAGAAATGTTATACTGTGCCTTTTTTGTTTACAAATGAATGTTTCAAATTAAATTTCCTCATGATTTATATGTTTGGAAATAAAGATTTACAAATATATATTTGCAAAGTAAGTAAACTAAATGGTCTTTAATTTTTCTATTTTCAAATATAATGTTGCAATTGAAAGAACCTCTATGTGTTCAGATATATTTGTTTGCAAATAAGAAATTGCATGTGAAAAGGTTGCATTAGAGAAAAAAATACTGACGTTTTTCTGTTTGCAAATAATTTGTTGCAAAATTTAATAAGCTCAATATAAATAATCAAACCTCAGCGTACTTCTTGAAAAATATGCATTAGAGAAAAATTAGTATGGCTTTTTCATGTTTGTAAATGAAATGATGCAAATTAAATACAATTAATGCATTAATATTTTTGTGTTTGAAAATATAAAGTTGAATGTATAATTCAATTAACTTTTATGTTCAAATTTAAATTTGCATGTCATAATATTATCTATGATATGCTGTTGAAATAAGTTTCACTATAAAAAAGTAGTATGCTCTTTTTATAGTTTGCAAATGAAATGTTACAAATTAAAATACCTAAATGTAATAACTAATCAAACTGCAACTTTTTATTTGCAAACACCTAACTTTTAAAACTTGCATGCCAAAATATGATAAATGATGTGTTGTTTGAAAATAATATGTATTAATATAGGATCATACATTGTAAACAATTTGTTGTATATTTGTTAAGATATTCTTATGGATTTTATGCATACTTTGCATTTTGATTAGTTTGAAAAATATTATATTCATATAATGCAACAGGAGAGTAAACTGCAAACTCTTGATATGGTGCATGATTTGAAATCAGGAGAAAATAAAGAAACTAAAAAAAATAAAGTGTTTCAAGTAGTTCAGAGGGAGAAGTGAAAAGAAAGGGAAAGAAGCCAAGGGAAAATAAAGCAAAAAAACCACAAAAGTCGAATTCGATTAATCGGTTCAATAACTTGCCAATAATGTCATTGGTAAAGGAGAAAAAAGAAGAAATGAAAATAAAAATGGGAGATTTAATGTCAATATCATTTGGACATTGTTTAAGACAATTTACACGGGAAGATTAAGTGAAGACGTGGTATCAAAAAGAGAAAAAGTAGCTGCCCAAGTGATATCGAACTACGAGATTGAAGATAATGGTCTTATGATTGGAAGAAAGTTAATCAAACTTTTACCGGATGATGTATCTGTGGTTTTTGGGTTGCCAAGAGCTGGCAAGGAAATCACTGTTCATCCAAGAACAATGACTAAAGTTGTAGGTGAAGAGTGTAGCTTCTACAAAAGTATTTTCGAAGGGGAGAAAAAGTCAACCAAAGGAACAATTCTTGATGCAATTGAGACGGCATTGCTAGTTGAAGGATTTGAAATTGAGCAAGACTTTGCACGCTTGGTTATATTATATATGGCTGCAACAATATTTTTCCCTAAATCAACTTTAGGCATTGTATGATCATTTTTAAGCCATTTGGACTGTTTTGACGAGATATCTAATATAGATTATGCAGCAAATATACATGATAATCTCATGAATTTTGTTCAGAAGCACCATAGAGATGCATAAAAAACAGCCGGTTGCACCTTAATTTTTCTGGTAAAAAAATTTCCTTCATAATTTCTGTACATAATTTTTTTTGTTAAATTTATACTACGTGGACTCATATTCCTAATTAAACGGTATTTCTTTGTGATCATTACCCCATTATAACGCCATTGGAAATTAGAGAGAAGGATTTACCAAGAATTTCAATATGGAATTTGTCATATTTGAATGAAGCCATGCTGAACTTATTTGTCAGCGATGTTGACATGGGAAAGCTAACTAAACAAACTGATTTATTTGTCATATTGTATCTCATTTATTGTTTATTTTTCACAAAAACGATTCATCCTCTTGAATGAGGTACCACCTTCTTTTTTCAATAATTTAGATAAATAGTAGATGAGGTTTTTGTGATTTATTTGATATCTTTTGTTTGTTTTGCATTACCCTTTTGGCATTTTCAACTATTAATGGTGATGGGTGTGCCCAACACCAGATAATCAATCCAAGATGCTCTCTAATCTCCTTTTACTTTTGTTTTCCTCTCACTCCAATGCTATTAGGTATTCTTCAGTCTATATTTTAAAATAATTATCATTATAGATTGATTTGTTAAGAATTTCATGGGTGGTGAATGTTTTGTTTTTATGATCAGGTTCTACTTTGACTTATCATGTACTTTTTCGTTAGTTTCAAGTAATGGTGTGTAATTATATGTCTTCTTTAAACCATAGGTATGTTCTGCACAAATATCCTTTCATTTTCCTTTCATTTTCCCCTGTACAATTAAATTTTCAAAATAAGTTTGAAGTGTAGTCAGAAGTGTTGAAGGAAGGTTTTGTATAATGCTGACCATTACCTGATGAATTATTCTAAAAAAAGTTTCAGTGAGTGGTGAGATTGTTCTTGTCCTTGTTGCCTTAGAAGTTTTCATTTAAGCTTTCTAGATTTTCATCTTCACCTGCTTTCGTGCAACTATTAAGTATTCAAAATGACCAACGATGCGATAAAACATATATAATTTATTTTTGAGAGAAATGCATTTAAATTCATCTTGTCTCCTTTAATCAAACATCAACATCTTTAATTTATAGAAGATGTTAGTTGTTACCTATTTCATGCTTCAGTATGCGCCCATTTTCTCACTAGTATACGCCTGCGCACCACCTCCAGGAAATCCGTGGCCAGTCACCACATTCCGACGACAACCTTGATATCCAGACACAAATGATTCTCCCATAAAAATGATATGACCCACTTTTACGCTTATTGAAGTGTAGTATGCAGGGGATGATGAATTTAGTCAAATGTTTTACCACGAACTGATATCCAAATATTTTGTAAACTAGGATAAACACACTAAATCGAACCACAATACAAAATACATGAAATCAAATATATCAACCCTGAAATAATAAGCAATTAAAATATATAGTTTCATAATGACAACTAACAACTTAAAAAAGAAGGGTACTAACGGCAATGATCATATAATTCACATACCTGTTTAGAATAGCTACAGACTTGGACAAAATAACAAGGATGGTAAATAGCAGAAACATAACACTATATACAATTGAGTTAAGTGTATAACAAGATCTCTAAAATAAAACCAATGTAGCCAGGGTCACTACTAGTATTCCCACTGTCATATTTTTTTTCTCCACAGAATCACATTTGCACTTTTTAGACCAATAAAATAACCAAATTATATTATAAAAAGATCCACAATGTGCATCAATAAAACAGTTATTACAGTTTTACAATCTACATTGTTTGGCATTTATAAGTAAAAGTTTTGTTGCATAATAACATTCATTCTCATACAATATAAAGAATAATATATATATATATATATATATATATATATATATATATATATATATATATATATATATATATATATATATATATATATATATATATATATATATATATATATTATTCATTCTCATACAATATACGTGTCCTAATACAGTTTATAGAAAATTTAAATGTATATTTTTATCTTATGTCAGGTATTGGTTGAAATACCAAATCTGAGCAAAGTTGATATCGATCTTCTATCTAACAATTGTGGCTTTAAGATGAAGAGTATTGGAAAAAAGAAATTCAATAACAAATTTCAAAAGTCAATGAAATTGAATAATGAAAGGTTGGTGAAAGAAAACAAGGAGCTGAGTGCTTGAATTGAGAGTTTGGAAGAGAAGATGAAAATTGCTACTCAAAATACACCACCAAGCAACAAATCTGGGAAAGGGAAAAAATTATAAAGATGAATGAAAAGAAGAGAAACCAAATAATAACATGAAAGAAAATGTGAAGGACAATAAATTGGGAACAAGGAGAAAGCAAAAAATTATAACACGAAAGGAAAAGAAAGAGAAGATATCTTAGTGGCTGCTTAGAATGAAAATGAGGAAAAAGAATGTCATAAAGAAAACATATTTTGTTTACTACGACACAAAAATGAAGGAATGCCATGTGAGGGAGATCAAAGATATCATGTCTCCAAGTGGAACATTTGATGAATTTCCAACTTATCAACTGATAACACCCGATCAAAGTCAGGAAAATGATGTCATATTTGTTGAAGACAATACAACATTGAAGAAGGAACCAATAAAATTTTGTCCTACAGTAATGACAAGTAAAATCTATAGCCGCCTAAGACGCGAAGATCAAATCTTGTTGCTATTTTTTTTTTGTAAAGGCAACCCCAAAGTATGAATACTAACTTCTCATATTTTTTATAGAAATTAATAAATTATTTTCATACAAGACTAATAAATTTTGCTATAACAGTGAAATATCCCTCTTGTAACATTACTATGGAACTTTTATAACAATACTATTGTATACTAAAAATCTGAAGTTTTCATATGCATATAATAGTACTATTGTATGGGAGAATGATATCAAAAATCTCTACATTTCTGGATCACTCATTGCAAATTTAATCATTCTAGACAGATTCATAGATGCACATGTAACAACTATTTTACAATATATATCAAAATCATTACATAATTTACTTGATACTTGTAATAAAATCTTTTCTGTTTTTATTGGCATTTCATAGATTGTTAACTGGTTTGCATATGACTTGATGCAAAAGTGGTGTTTGATAGATGCAAATGTAGTTCTAATCAGTTCTCTTGGATGGGTAAATTTTTTTATTATAATACTGATATATGTTTTTTATTCTAGACTCATGTGAGAGATCATATTGAAGCCGCTATAATAAAATGTGTTTTTTATAATGAACACAACTAGAAGGGCTCCAGAAGTGAGAGTTTATCATTGGACACTTCTAGTTTTAGACTTGAAGCTAAAAAAATGCAGAACTACAATTCAATGACCCAAAGAAGGGTGAACAATATGTTTACCAAGGATGCAAAAGAAATGGTAAATTTCAGTTATTCATTAAGAGCATTATATTTTCATTGAAATATATCTTGTACTACTTCATTGAACAAATTTGCAAAAAAAATATGTCACACCAATATTTAATGTCCGATTTCAAAAGCTTGGGATGGAGTTACTTAGTGATGATGTTTTTTTGAAAGGAGTAAAGTGCCCAGATCAAGGAGACACGTAAGTAACATCAATCGTATATTATAATTACAGTTGATGTGTTGTAATAAAAATATCATGAAATAATATATATGGTAATTTAATTATGCTTAACCTCATTACAACAAGGATTATACATACGAGAAGTGAGTTTTGCTAATTAAGCCAAGATACACCTTACTCAACCACCCTAGTACTCAGAAAAATAAGTCTAATCATTTTTACAAATTGGATATACAACCTTCTGAAGAATGAGATGTAAGCTGGTTGAAATAATACAAGAACTTTTTAATAAAAAATTGAGCAAACATAATAGGTTGATCCTATTTAATACTATATGGTTCAACTATATTTATCTATGTTTGAATATGTTTATAATTCTATCGAGTTCTAGATTTAGATCATCTTCTTAGTTTATCCTTGTGTTTTTTCTCCACTGGCTAAATTCCATAATTGTGTGGCATGATGAAGTGTTTACCCTAAATAAATATACCAATAAATATTTTTGAATGCCAAGGTATTTTGAGATAAGTGTTGTCAAATACCTTCATATGTCTAGCTTTAGATGGTTGAGCCATATTTATTAATTTTTGAATAGGTTTATAATTCTGTCCAGTTCTAGATTTAGATCCTCTTCTCGGTTTCTCTGTGTTTTTTCTCCACTATCTTAATTCCATAATTTGGTACAGTCGACTGGAGTTTCTTTAAAATGTTACATTTCGGGACCAAATTGTCAATGATTCTACAACGTTTCATCAATAACTGTATAAGAGGAGTTAATTAAGTGAGTAAAAGAAAAAATAGTTCACTTAATTAACATTAGATTCAATGCAACTACTTTGTTACTGACTTCTTGAACTTTGTTATGCTACTACAAAAATTTGATTATAACTTGAGACTGGCATCATCAGATGTTGTGTTAAGATGTACGCTAGTAAATTAACCCTGCATGACTATCTTTAATTTTATACTTCATTAATGAGTGTTTCCTAAATAGTATTACAAGATGATATTAAGTTTGTTTAATATCTCTATAATATAGTAGATTAATAAATACATTTTGATCCGGAGTTTAATGTCTTATTCCAACTATCAGTACTAATATTTTATTTTTGTGATATATTCAGTGTGGATTGTGGTTTATACATGTGTCACTTCACGGAAAACATCTACAGGAGGCAGGATATATATGATAGTTACCCAAAAAATTTCATGCAAGAGATGAGAGGAAGAACAACAGTTGATTTATTATCAGATTGCAAATCATTAAGAACAAAAGGGATTGATGGGAAGGAAAATGTCAAAGCAGAGAAGAAGAAATCAAAAAGAACAAAAGAACTGATGATAGAAGAATATTTGAAGTACATTGCTGATAACTTGAATGAGTTTTCATATCATGAAAACAAATGATGTTCGATGTTTGTTGTTAAACTTTCAAAGTTGAATATTACATTTAACATTTCTAGTTTTAGATTGAGAGATTTAACTATACTACATTCTGAGGAAAGTATGCTACATATGGTTTAGTGTTACAAATTTTTCTTTCAATCTTAAATTGCGAGAATTTATATTTTTTATTAGAATGTAATATAGTTTAATTGTAGTGTTCTACAAAATTGTTGTATATTGCAGCATCTTGATTTTGTAGTGTTATGTGTTACACGAGTATTGTTTTACTTGTTATGTTTTGAATGCTTCAATTAAACGTACTTTAATATGTGGTGTTGTACGAATAATTAATAAATTGTGTATTATTTGACAAAAAGAATTTTCAACAACGTTATTATTATTCATTTAATATATTGGGAAAATGTGATTGCTACTTAATAATAGTAACCTAGGCGTACCAATTGAATATTGACGATGAAGCTATAATCATGTTGTGTTCTTCACGTTCTGTATTATACCCACTACTTCTCTTGCCGAGAATGATGGCATTTCCCAGCAATTAATGCTTGAAACAAAATATTTTTTTTAAAATGTAAAAACTTTATATTTGAAAAATTAAATTTGCAATTAAACATTTACATTTAATAATGCATGTTTCATTTTCATAAGAAATTGGTCCCTATAAACAGAGAGCTTCTTCTTAAAAAAAAAGAAATTCGTGGATGCTAAGAAAATCAACAAGATCCGTTGAGGGGTTCTTAACAGAAGCCACTGTGTCAGGAATTTGTTAAAGGAATTTTAACAAAATTAATATATATATATATATATATATATATATATATATATATATAGACACACACAAATTCACACACACACACATATAAATGAAAGTTCCTAAAGTAAAAACTTAAAGGACCACGTTTTCAATCTTACATGTAATCTTTTGTTATCTAAAAATACACCTGAAATGCATCCCATTAAGTTTGTCATGTACAAAATTAAAACTCAAAAGCATCCAAATTAGGGAATCAATATTTCAATGAGAATATAGGAAAACATATTTATTTCGTTCATTTTTTTTGGTGGACTACCTCATAAATTGTGTGACAAATATATATACAAATGCTCGAAACATTTAAAATTTGTTACAATCCAAATGCAGTAAAGTCATAGGATCTCATATTTTAGATTGTAAAGTAAGATTGAACTCGATAATAAGTACTAATGCATCACAAAACTGAATCTTTCCCTATAAAATGTTACATATATTGCCTTAACTATTATTCAACATCGACTTGAACTTATTCAGCAATCTTTTTTCCTATAACTGAGATCAATGAAGTTGATTGAATCTTTCTAGCATACTCAAGCTTTATCAAAATAACTCCCCATGTGTATCGTGACTGTATAAAAATATGTTGAATTTTTATTTGGTTCACAGTTCAACTCTGATTCATAAGAACAACTTCATCGTTTTCACCATCGTCTGAAAATGAAAACCTAACTACGAACAATACCACAAGCCAATCTTCAGATGAAAACTTGTAACCTATTATAATAACCTTATTTAGAGGGAACTAGGGAAAGATGCTGAGAGCAACCATTCAATAATAAGACTGGCATCCTAACAGCAAGTAGTGACTGCTCTTTTTTAGAAATGTCAAAATGTGGTGCAAAATCATCTGTCTTGCTCCAAGTCAACCAACAAAATTGCTTCCAAGATTGCTTCCAGTCTGCACTTTGTATAATTCATTATCGTAAGAGGATTTACATCAATAGAACCAAAACTACCATGACCACGGATGAGTAGGCAACATAAAGATAAATCCTTTGCTATTCGAATGGATGAATCATAAACAACAGTGTCCCATACAGATGAAACTTACCAAGAACCTCCACAACAACCCTATCAGGTTCTTGTATGGCTTCTGTGATGAAAGGCTTAATTAATGCATTGAACATAACACCTGAATAACAAAATCTGCTGCTAAAAACTCAACTTCAATAACATAATCACATTCATAATGACAACCCAAGTTGCATAATCCAATTCCCTTTCATCACAAACACTAAACACAACAAATTTCAGCACAAGAAGCCAAATGGATTAATCGAAAGAAATACGCAACATGTGTCCCAAACAATGATCAAACAACCTAATAGTTCATAAGTAACACCTTAAATACCATTAATATTTTTCCCATTCAATGAATACTCTACAAAAATGATATTCCCACGAAAATGAATACAAAATGTTAAGTGATTTAAAAATAGCAAAAAATTTCCCAAAAACAATTATAAACATCCAGAAGAGGAAAATCACCACTGATTGTTGAAACAAGGTAAATATGTAAATGGAGTAGCCCGTAAATTCTATAAAGAAAATCTCATTGACGTATGAGATTAATACAACAACCAACAACAAATATTATGACAAAACCTTTATAAATCAAATCATAATATGACAACAATTTATTCAATGTTTTAAAACTGGTACAAAAATAGAAATATAGCAATAACATATACGATTTAATATTTCTAGCAACATATCCAAATGAAATGCAATATTAAACTGTGATCAAACAGTTTCACTACTAATATCTTTTTTCCTTCCAAATCATTACAAAATTTTCAATTTAACTCAATGTTCAAGTATATATCAAAACACATTAAAACTGAATCATCTATTTTTTACAAAAGAAAAATAATCAGTTTCCCCTTGATGGCCCTATTAAAGCATCACATGTTTGCTTGTTATGATTTGCATAACACTTGCATCTGATGCAATTGCGAGGTTTCTTTGGGGATTCACCGCCTCTCAATTAATTTCTTGCGTGGTCTTCCAGGAGCTGTTTTCACTTCGGGTGGCTTTAAAGAAGGTCTTTCTGGTGACAATGGCAACATAAGAGGCTTCCTATCTATCGAAACAAGTTCTATTAGTTGTGAATAAGAATCACGATATATTGAGACAAAAAGTAATGCTCATAATATCTATAAACATATTGGTCATTACCTATAACGCAACTCACTGCATGTGCAGATGGAAAGCCCTCTATGTGCCATAAATGCAATCACAATGAATTTTTGTAATATCAACTCGATTAATATTGTCAGAATGAACCTCAAACACATATTCAATAGCCTTTGTCACTTTCCATGTCCTTCCATATTCAACATTTGAGGCCAATTTCTTGACATAACGTAGTATTCCAGTTCTTTGATTTTACTCGCCCATTCGACATCATTTCCACCAACCTCTTATGAATGCTCTGTATAATTGATGTGATTGGCATGCTTCTTTCATCCAACATCCAATTATTGAAACTCTCAGATCTGTTTGAGCATATTTCACCATACTTATACCCTCAAAAGTACACATTTGTCAAGTGCTCGGGAGTTGCATTTTTAAGGAAATCAACAACCACATCTCCACCAACTTCTTCCAAATATGCTATGCACTTTACAAATATATCATGTGCTGGTGCATAAGCACAATCGTTAAATAACTTCAAGATAAAAGAAAGCCTGGGATTTTTCTTAGGTATCACTGAAGTTAAGTTACACTTTAAATGACACAAACAATATCCATGAAATGAGTTTGGGGAAGACCCCCAGAATAGATGATAGTAGACCCTTATGTCTATCTGAAATAAAAGTAAGTATTCTTGCATCCAAAATAATTAACTTGAGGTTTTCAAGAAATCATGACAAATTTGCTTCAGTTTCACTGTCAACTACAACAATTACTAAGTAAAATATTTCTCCAAAACATAAACCATGCAAAATAATTCATAACCAATTAAAAAATAATTGATAAAATAATAAGTAATGTACCAATTATAAATAACCAAAACTATATATACATATAATACCTTATCAACCAAATAAATTATAAAATATAAAACTAAAAATAAAATTAACATAATCAAATACCCTCATTCCCAGTTTTTTCCATTGCTGCAAGCATTCAACCTTTATATTTTCCTTCCAAAAATGCCCCATCCTAGAAAATAAGAGGACGACAAAAATTAAAACCAAAAATTAAATCCACAAAAGAAATGAAAAGTTGTTCAAATCTCATACTCTCGGCATTAGATTCAAGAACAACATGACTACCTTGATTTGTTCTCCTCAAAATATCAACATACCAAACTAGTTGATGGTAGGAAAGTTCCTCATTCCCATGTATCTCCTTTAACGCAAGCTCCTTCCCCGTATATGCAAAGTAGTAATTAAGTTTCATCCCCTAATCTCTTCGAAAAACATCAATAATCTCTTTAAGCTTGACTAATGGCTTATCACGAACTTCTTCAATAATAATAAACTTCACAAGTTCATTATTAAATGCTGGATTATTCAAGTCTTTATAACCACTACCACATTTATGCTCACTTGTGAAAGTTTTTATCTCAAAGAAATGAGGTAGATTAAACTTCTCACTTGCATGAATTCTCCATTCACAACCAATAGAATTCTTTGAACCACATATAGCTATCACTCTATGAGTGTCATTCTTTAAGTAATTACACCTAAAACCCTTCTCAAAAGAATATTGTTTCAATTTTCTTCAAAATTCAACTGCCCCATCATGAAATCGCTGACCAACCCCAACTATTAGATTGTCCCAAGCACCAATCTTTAATTTGTGACATCCCGCCTAATAAAATACCGGGTGATCAATACTATACCAAATTAAAGCAGGAGTCTCATATAGTTCATTCTCAGCATCACTGTCGAAAACCAATTTAATTACTAATAACCTATTAGGCTGGCGACAACATTTTATTTAACTAATATTTTTAATCAAACCAAGAAAGTAAAACAATCACACAGTTTATATATAGAAAACTGAATTGAAATAAAATAACTGAACACTCGATTTAACATAATACAACCAAATCGAATGACTAAAAGGCGATAAAGGAATAAATGAATACAATTTGGGCTATTGACCCGAGTGTTTTCTTCACTACCTCCTATCTAGATTACAAGGATAAAAGCATCTATAGTAAACCTGCATGCATCCATAGCTGCTCCAGTAAATGTCTGACTCGGAGGAACCATCATCTAGGCGTTCCTATGTCTGGACACCTATATATATATACATCTATAGAAAGAGAGGAGAAAATAAAGAAATGGGTCAGAGCCTGGGTTTGAAAATATTTTGCAAGTGCATAAATTCCATATTTGAAAATATAAAATTTCTCATATTTAAATTAGTATCGCACTCTCATGAGATACACCTCACCCATCTTCTAAAAGTGCACACCTATCTCATACATTTTAGACAACCTAGTTAAGTTACTCGACCTAACTAATACCTTGCAACCATCATCCAAATCCTCATCGTGATATAATCTAAGTTATATTATAAGCTATTGCATAAGCTTAACTTAATATAGTCCTCAATGGGATATCTATATATATAGCTCTCGTTTCTATATATATAATAATAATAATAATAATAATAATAATAATAATAATAATACTGTTCATATTCCTTAACTTTAGCTAGCTTAAAATACCATTTTTATTTTAGTATATAAAATCCCATATATATATATATATATATATATATATATACACTCTCACTTTATTATACGAATCACAATTTAAATACGGATATAATCTCCCGAAATGAGAATAAATCCTTATTCATTTTTCTCTTTACACTAGTTATAGATATATGATATTTCATCTTCATATACAAGCAATATACTATACACACAAGTATAATAACAATCCCATCGAGCTATAACTCGAGGATGCAGTCTCACAGTGCCTATCCAAGTTTCTCAATCAACCACGGTACCAAGCCAGTCTCACTCGTGGTCATGGTAAAATACACAACGGTGGAGGCGGTCATGTTCCCTCTGCAAGTGGAGTACACACATCACACTCGAACGCGGGATGATATGACCTGAGGAAATACTCTCCCTGCTCCTCAAGTCAGGGGATTCACCCACATCACACAACCTCTCTGGATCGCACTAGAGAAAATATATAATCTGGATGTCCAACCATATGCCCGGGGAAGCCCGGGAAACCAGCCTCTAAGATACAAATATACAAATCAAACAGATACATTTATTCGTAGCATATTATATATACTGTAACAACATCGTATATATAATCTATATCACTTCTCAATATATATGTCTATAATTTTCAACTCTTATATCAATAGCCAAACCCAAATGCTCCCACTCGTAATAATATATAAGTATTTACACACATAAAATACTAAACCCATAAGTACTCTCTTACTTAAATATAACTCGTACCTTAATAAATTTTAAGGGTGTATGTATGAACCCGAATATACCAATTCGTACTAACTAAATAAGTATACTATCAACTTATCATAATTTCCATAGGTATCCCACCACCTATAATAATCGTCAATAGACGTACCAGATAACCGCTCCGTCACCTCTAGCCTAGATTGTAAATTCTTTCCTAGTCAACTTGGATCTACTCCAAACATAATCGGCATATTAATACCTATTCTACGTGCACAATTATATATAATCGTCCACCGAAATATCACCCCGAGTGTTAATCGTCCCGAACGCCCCTAATTTAAAAGTCCTTGATTTTACTCTCAACTAACCCAAGGTATACACCTCACTCGAATAACAATTTAGAAGTCCCCACACTGTTTTTAGGAAACCCAAATGTCTAACTTCACAATTTATTTTTCCCCGAAGATATGCATTTAGTGCCACACAATTATTACACCCTCCTAACCCCAATAAATTCCCTTAAATGGTTTGGAATAATTTCCCCTAGTTGGATATTTATTTCCTCAAATAAATAAGCTAGAAATCATTAATCTAGGAATTTATCCCATTTAAAGTTAACCCGCAAAAACTGTGAAAATTCCTGTATGGTCGATCGAACGACCACGATAGAACAGGGCAGCTTCTTCTCCGAGACTCTGTTTCGGCCATTAAAGTACCCCCAAGATTTTAAATCTTCTCCTACCATCATCATCCCTCAAAAAATATATATATACACACATAAAAAGGGTTCTAATCATCCTAAAACCCATCACCAACAACTAATTTCAATAAATTCCTAAGTTTTTATAATTGGATATTAGTCGAGTTTTATCCGTTTAATCTTTCTAAACTCCCGTTTGATTCACGAAAACCCAACGCAAAACTATTTATAGTTTATCACTACCAACTATAATATGAGATTTATGCTTAAAAGAATAAATAAAGTAAACACTTGCCTCGTGGATAAAATTTGATGACCTCGAGTTGAATCCCGCAGAGTTTGGCCCGAAAATCCCTTTCCTCTCTTCCTTTCTTTCTTCTTCTTTTTCTATCCTTCTCCCACTATCTCGTGCCATATATAGAGATAAATAAGGTTTTATCCCTTATAAACCCAAAAATGACTCGTTTACTCAATTGCAAGTCCCTATTAGTCCAAAAATTCGTGAAACCTAAACACTACTCCCGAATACTCTATTCTGACTATCTCGGCCATTCCAAAACCAACCGCACACTAGGAATCTCCATGCGAGTCACTTAACTACAATTCACTAATTATACCCAACACATCTTAATACGAGTTTTCCAATTAAAATATTATCCTTTGTCAGTTTACCCTACTACGATATGCAATCAAAATCATCTGACTCATTTACTTAATCCTAGAAATAAATGTAACACACATCGGTAAACATCTAACACTCGTAATTTCCAAACATTATTATTCCCAAAAATTCCTCAAATTTTCAAATTACACTCATTTATGTAATTTAAATATCCATAAAAGTGCGGGCTATTACATTCTCCCCCTTACAACGGAATTTCAGCCCTGAAATTCGAATACGACCGGTACTACAAACCTGGGATCGCTAATCACACTACATCCTAGTGCACAAAAATCGAATGGTACTAACTCAATGGCACTCTACCATTCACTCGTTCATGGTACCCACCTATCTCAAGGCTTATATTCTAACGCACTAGCTTAACCACAAGCTCAACTATAACTCTATATACTACAACACCACCTTGGTTGTAAGATCAACTCTATCAACGAGACATCGCACGTAGTGCTTTTATAACCGTATATAAAGAAAATGAGCCTATAATCGCCGCTCTATCATATAAATCTCACCGAAAAATCACGAAACTAAGCGTCTCCTCATCTACATCAGGACATATAATTTCCCTCAAAATGGAAATTTCACTAACGCTTGACTACACACGTCATTCTCATGCTTAGCTTAGGCGTGCTACCTCTTATTGCGCCGATATAATTGGATTCTTGCGTACCCCAAGTGACATTCCATCCAACAATCTCCAATCTCATTTATAACTTCCCCAAATCATATTCTTCAACTTTATATACTACGCCATTTCTATATCAGACGGTATATAAAACAAACTTATCAAGGTACCCATGCACCTTTTAACCCGTGTTTATCTGCACAACCACTGTAAACGTCACACATGTAACACTCTCTCTATAAATGGGCCTCACTTTATTTTTGACCTAGTGTCCCGAGTTACTCAAGATTCCATTCTTCCTATTCTTGGAAACTCAATCCTTCTTAAAGTTAATGCACCAATCTTCTCATGGTCAACTCATTACAATCTTCCTGCATCAACGTCACTTGCCCCACTGGACTTATTCCATGCTAGTCCTAAGATCGATGTGCTTCCTACACACGTAAAATGAATACTATACTAACCATATCCCTAGTTCCTAAGACCTACCTCAATTTCTAACATTCGCTCGGTTTCATGCGTGGGACGTCTCGCAAAGCGAAATCTAGACAAGGAACCCTCCCGTTACACTAATTCGTTGCATCGTAAGTCATTGAGACATAATGGCCTAAGGCACACCATCGGGATGTTCTAAATCCTACCTCACTAACCTACTAACATACTTCTACCACTATGTTCTTCCAATTCGACAAAATGGAAAGTCTAACTAATCGAGGTGCCTATATTCTACACTGATGTTACGAACATTATCCCCAAAACATATTACCTCAGAATTTGTCTTCCACTCAAGTCCTGGATATTAGACTTAAATAAACTTCCTTTACCTTGCCTCACCCACATACTTGCGGTGAGGGAACCATTTCAGTGCTTTTCCATAGCATTTGTATTTCAATAAGCATGCAATCATCACACAGCTCTCAGTCCATAGTATTTTCTTCACACTAGGTAACTTATCATACAAAAACATCCTTGTATCCTATAATATCTCTTCACTCCCAACGTCATTAAGGTTCATGCGTGGAGTGTCTCTCAAGAAATTCCAAACAAGGAACCCCTCTGATACATTACTACTTAACTTTTTCGGTTGTGGAGGTCCATTAGCTTCAAATATGCAACCGGGATAACCCCATACCCTCTTTCAAAAAAATGTGGTATGAACTCCTACTTCTTTCTAGGAGCCATACCACAAGGCACTTGTACTAACACTAAGTCCTTTGCACAAACAACAATGAGCCTAAACTCACAGCTTAATAAAAATCTTGCATAACTTAAATCATACCTACAAGGTCGCCACACACTAAAATCGAGAAAATGAAACACCTACTCATCGAGGATCCATCTAAACATATATTAAAGGCGAGCTCAACATGTATCCAGGTGAGATATCGCAACAACAACCTGTTCCACCCTGGAACCGCGGATACGATAGTCCTGTAATCATTAGCATGCTATCGCTCTAATAATACAATAACATTACTCTTATAATAGTACCATACTCGTATACCACATACAAAACGAGTAGTACAAACCATATACAAATTCAAAATAGAACCCCGCTACCGTGGAAAAACATATAGACATACACTATATAATGTTACCGATATCGCCATTAAACTCGAATCACACAAGAATCTAGGGCTAATAAAATACTATGACTCGATCTAACCACACAAAGTATACCTCCTTCAGCCAAGATGAAACTCATAACCGCATTCTTTCCAATTATCTTGGCTACTCCAAATGGTTCTCGGACATAATACACTTGGCTTAAACGAACCAAAACTACTTAAATCGATGTCCCAGCTCAGCACCCTATTCTTGTCCTTTAACTCCTACCGGGAAAGGACTAACCGTGTGGTTATACACTCCACATTGCAACATTCTCCATTTCTGTCCACCCTGACCATGTTAAGGTTATCAGTGTCTTGGACTCTATAGCCTCGATCCTAACAATCACCTTCATAATCCCCTCAGCCCCTCCTACAAAGGGGAACACACTATCAGCCTTAACTACCCTGTTTCAATGAACTCCCCGAGTGGATGTCCATCAGTGGGGTTCCATGAACACACTTTCTCTATAACTATTAGCAAGACTTTTATAGTGAGCCTATCATTCCACTGAAAGACTCTCCCCTTATTGTACCTTCTTTAATTCGGTACAAAATGCACTTATCTATATAACTCTTTATTCATTGTCGGCCTCTGACCGATCCTTGTGTGAATAATTTAGGAATTGCATTCTCTTCATTAAACCAAAGGAATTAATGACTAAAACCATTCGTAAGATTCATCTATGAGTAAAACATCCTACTTCCTCAACCACGGTGACCATCGTTCCCACCATTTCGACATTGCTCCCACTAGTGAAAACTTTTTGCCAAATTTTTCACATATGGGTATTTCCATACACTGCTCTAAGACAAAGCTTCTGAGACTTCTACTTCCGCTAAATCACGTTACACTGACTCCGTATAACTTAACTTCAACGTATGGTCTTTATCGAAGACCTTTCAAAACTTTTTCCCAATTTAACTTCATTGGGTAATTCAAGTTTAGAATCACTCTCTACTATAGCGGTACTTGGTTAGTTATAACTACTATACCTTAGTAGTCGTTGAAAAAATTCTTAAAAATGCCACAAGGGGAGTGACCTCTACTGCGGTCCTCATTCCCAACTTCAACTTATAGCTTTAACTAAGCCTCACCTCCTGCTGCGCTCATCACGGCCTTCCCTGGTCGCCCTTCATCGATCAACACACGAATCTCGAACGAGCACGCAAAAGATTTACTATAACCTTACTTAATGGCAGGATAACAAAATCTCATAAGAGGAATCAACAATCCTAATCATAAGCGTAGTACGTCTGCACATATTCCTAAGGACACTAGAACTTGATGGTCTAATACCATATGTGACACCCCGCCTAATAAAATACCGAGTGATCAATCCTATACCAAATTAAAACAGGAGTCTCATATGGTTGATTCTCAGCATCACTATCGAAAACCAATTTAATTACTAATAACCTATTAGGTTGGCATCAAAATTTTATTTAACTAATCTTTTTAATCAAACCAACAATGTAAAACAATCACACAATTTATATATACAAAACTGAATTGAAATAAAATAACCGAACACACGGTTTAACATAATACAACAAAATCGAATGTCGCATTAAAAGGAGGTAAAAGAATAAATGAATACAATTTGGGCTATCGGCCCGAGTGTTTTCTTCAGTACCTCCTATCAAGATTACAAGGATAGAAGCATCTACAGTAAACCTGCATGCATCCACAACTGTTGCTGCAAACGTCTGACTCGGAGGAATCATCATTCAGGCGTCCCTGTGTCTGGACACCTATATATATACACATATATAGCAAGGTAGGAGAAAATAGAGAAACGAGTCAGAGACGAGGTTTGAAAATATTTTGCAAGTGCATAAATGTAACACCCCGTATTTCTGTGTATTTAATATTTAATTAATTCGAGAAATTTTAAATTACTTGTGTGTCGTAATTTAATTGAATTAATTATGGTAATAATTATTGAAATATTAATCAGAGAGTGAATGGTTAATATCTAGGGAAATTTAATTACTAAGTGAATAGTAATAATTTATTTACGTCATTTCGTGTATTAGTGACGAGGCATTTATTTATCTCAGTCGAGAGTCGGTATAGACTAATTTGGGGTGTGAGATAAGGATTTTTATAAATTAATTCGGATGTCAATTATGTTGAGCCCGGATGGGCCGAGATAGTCAATACAGTGTACCCGGGGGTAGTAAATGGGTCACGGGACATTTTTAGGCATAAAGGGGCCCACACGGGGGTATTTGGGTCACTTGGGTTTGGCCCATTAGGCTAAAAATAGGATTAAACCTAATTACTCAATTAAAAGAAAAAATGGAACGACCGATTTGATTGTGGAAAACACATAGTAGGAGAGAATACCCTAAGGATCAGTTAAAGGCATTGGGAACCAATTTGGGGGACAAAGAAAAGAGCGAAAGGAAATTTCATCATCGACCTTGAGAATCACAACTCCGGATCAGACCCTATGAAACCATAAGGCAAGTTGTTAACTTGCTTTAGAAATTAATTGTATTACGATTCATATTTGTGTGATGTGGGAATCAAATTCGTTTTGGGTAAAAGAGGGTACAAAAATGGGGTTTTTATAAATCAATCTCCTGATTAGAAATTCTTATATAAATTCATGATATAATCTGAGATTTATGTGTAATTGGTCAGATGTGAAAACCCAGCCAGATTGTGAACGAATTTGAGATAGTAATTTAGTGTTGAGACGGGTTAACGAATAACACGAGTTTTTCCCAATTCAGAAAAATAGGAGAGAACGTAAATTAAACGGGGTTTGAGGACTTTATGGGAGTTCCTTATGATGTTCTTGATATATTATTTTGATATTAAGGCTTGGGTTAAACTGTAGAGGGAGTTGGAGATTTGAGGATTTCGACCATGGCAGAAACAGGTCTTCGGAGAAGACAAAGACCTGTTCGATCGATGGATGGATGGGATCGATCGATCGATGGTCGTAGATTTTTGGCAGTTCAACTAGTTTGAGTATATAAGGGAAATTTAATTAAAATTCCTCCCCACACCTTATTTAATGAGAAATAAATATAGGACACATATTCTAATCAATTACGAGGGAAAGTTATTGGGATTTTGAGGAAATTTATGTGTGACACACTATAGTTAATTTTGGGAAAAGTATTCCAAAATAATTAAATACGGAGCGAGTGGGAAAGTCTGGGTATATTGGTTGCGCGATAACAAGGTGTTGAATTAATTTAGTTTGAAAGCTAATTAATTCGGAGTTGGGTATTTAGACTCGGGTATGATTTTATTTCGGGCCACGAGAGCGAGTCCAGATATATTATTTGGATGATACCAAATGTAATTTAGTTAATTAATGTGCAAATTAATTAAAAATCAGGGTTGGAACATAAACTCACGATAACTTGTATAGGTTTGTGTTACAGACTTAGTACACGGTAAAGTTGGGGTATTTTATTTCTATACATATATATATACGGTGTGTGATAGTATGTATATATATATATATATATATATATATATATATATATATATATGGTGTGTACATTAAGATCAGTGGGTAGATATTATTATCATATATACTCTAGTGCTATCAGGGGAGGTTGCGCGTAGAGGGTGAATCCCCTAGCTTGAGGAGTAGGGCGAGTATATCCACAGGTCATAGCGTCCTTTATATGGGTGAGGGGAACCTCACTTTCAGAGAAGGAATATGACCGCCTCCACTATTTATGTAATTTACCAAGTTAGTGAGCGATTCTGACTTGGGGTAATTAGGTTATGTGAATACACCTGGTGGGATAGCAATTTAGAGAATATACATCCGGTGAGTTATTACTTTGGAGGATGTTCATTATTAATTATCATTTCAACATATGTGTGCATGTTGTAATATGACTACATGTATATAATGAGCTAAATAATTATATACGGGTAAATTAATACAGGTCGTGAATTGATTTATACGTATAACGGGTGTGAAAGTTATATGAATTTAAAAGGGGAATGATTAATTAAGTTAATGTTGATAATAACTTAGAAATCATAATTATGGCATACTCGGTTAGATTAGGGTGGATGCAAGGGGTTATATCAGTTATCTAGTTATGGGATAAATAACTAGAAAAATTAATTAAGGCGTTAGTAGTGCATTAGAGGAGGGGTAAGGATGTCCTCAAGGGAGTGCGACACTAACTAAAATATGAAGAGCATGCATACATATTTATTACTGCAAGTTAATCATTTTCTAAATATTTTCAAAATGTTTTGGGTTCTAACCCTTGCTATAAATATTTTTTAAAACCTTTTAGGTGTCCAGCTATAGGGACGCCATACTTGACTCATTCCAGGGATCCGTTGCTGCAAGATATTTGGATGTTGTGGGAGTTTGATAGATGCCTCATTCCTTTTCACTTCTAGTATAGAAATTTCCTCTAAGTTACTCGAGCATGTTGCTCATAGCATTATTTAGTTTATGTTAGACATGTTGATATTTATCTTTATCTGTCTTACTTTTGTTAGTTTTCAACCGATGGTTTATTCGGTCAGTTTATTTAAATTGTGAATGATGGATTTTAGTAATTGTGATTGTTTATGTTATTTTGTTTCCGCATGAGTATTTCATTTAAATTAAGGAAAGATAAAACATGGCACCAATCTAATTTTCTCACTTACGTGGTTAGTAATAAAAAGGCGACAGTGATGTTAAGAATGAACCAATTGAGAAACATGTTCTAATTTAATTTATGACTGATCACGCGGGGTTAATTAGGCGGGGTGTCACAATAAAAGCCATATTTAAAACATGCAATTTCTCATATTTGAATTGGTATCGCATTCTCATGAGATACACCTCACCCCTCTTCTAATAGTGCACACCTATCGCATATATTTTAGACATCCTAGTTAAGCTACTCGGCCTAACTAATCCCTTACAACCATCATCCAAATCCTCATAGTTGCCACTACTTAATCGTGATATAATCTAAGTTATATCGTAAGCTATTCCATAAGCTTAACTTAATATAGTCCTCAATGGGATATCTATATATATATATAGCTCTCGTTTATATATATATATATATATATAATAATAATACTGTTCATATTCCTTAACTCGCTAACTTAAAATACCATTTGTATTTTAGTATATAAAATCTCATTTATATATACACTATCACTTTAATATACGAATCAAAATTTAAATCTGGATATAATCTCCCGCAATGAGAATAAATCCTTATTCATTTTACTCTTTACAACAGTTAAAGCTATATGATATTTCGTCTTCATATACAAGAAATATACTATACACACAAGTATAATAACCATCCCACCGAGATATAACTTGAGGATGCAGTCTCATAGTGCCAATCCATATCCAGGTTTACTCAATCAACCATAGTACCAAGCCAAAATCACTCATGGCCATGGTAAAATACACAACGGTGGAGGCGGTCATGTTCCCTCTGTAAGTGGAGTACACACATCGCACTCGAAAGCGGGACGATATGACCTGGTGATATACTCTCCCTGCTCCTCAAGCTAGGGGATTCACCCACATCGCGCAACCTCCCTAGATCGCACTAGTGAAAATATATAATCTGGATGTCCAACCCTATGCCTTAATAGTATATAAGTATTTACACACTTAAAATACTAAACCCATAAGTATTCTCTTACTTAAATATAACTCGTACCTTAATCACTTTTAAGGATGTATATATGAACCCGAATATACCAATTCGTACTAACTAAATAAGTATACTATCAACTTATCATAATATCCATAGGTATCGCACCACCTATAATAACCGTCAATAGACGTACCGGATAACCGCCCTGTCACCTCCAGCCTATATCCTAAATTATTCCATAGTCAACTCATAGGATTTACTCCAAACATAATCAGCATATAAATACCTCTTCTACGCGCACAATTATATATAATCGTCCGTCGAAATATCACCCCCGGGTGTTAATCGTCCCGAACACCCCTAATTTAAAAGTCCTGGATTTTACTCTCAACTAACCCAAGGTATACAAATCACTCGAATAACAATTTAGAAGTCCCCACACTATTATTAGGAATCCCAAATTTCTAACTCCAAAATTTATTTTTCCCCGAAAATATGCATTTAGTGCCACTCAATTATTACACCCTCCTAACCCCCAATAAATTCCCTTAAATGGTTAGGAATAATTTCCCCTAGTTGGATATTTATTTCCTCAAATAAATAAGCTAGAAATCATTAATTTAGGAATTTATCCCATTTAAACTTAACAAGCCGAAACTATCAAAATTCCTGTAGGGTCGATCGATCGACCCTTGGCCGTCGATCGATTGATCTAACATGGCAACTTCTTCTTTGAGACTCTGTTTCGGCAATTAAAGTACCCCCAAGCTTTTAAATCCTCTCGTACCATCATCCAACCTCAAAATATATATATATACACACATAAAAAGGGTTTTAATCATCCTAGAACCCATCATCAGCAACTAATTTCAATAAATTCCTAAGTTTTTCAAATTGGATATTATTCGATTTTTATCCATTTAATCTTCCAAAACTCCCGTTTGATTAACGAAAACCCAACCCAAAAATATTTATAGTTTATCACTGCCAACTATAATATGAGATTTATGCTTAAAAGAATAAAGCAAGTAAACACTTGCCTCGTGGATAAAATTCGATGACCTCAAGTCGAATCCCGCGGAGTTTGGCCCGGAAATCCCACTACTAGTCACACCACTAATATCATTAATCAATTGCAAGCATAAATTCACACTTGTTTCTCTTTTTAAAGAACAAAAGTAATTGTAGCTCCGAATCACTATAAATGACTGACTTCTTTTCGTCATGAATAACCCATAATTCAAAACACGAGGGAGTCAAATCAGTCCACATTTCACAAATTTGATGCCTTACCTCAATAAGCATTGAATCCAAACAAATCCATACTCCAAACATACTACCCTCATATAAAACAATCTCCAAGTTACCTCAAATAATATCCCTTCACAATAAAAAAACAAAAAGATACGAAACATGACACTAAATTAAAAACAGACAAACTCAACAGTTAACACTCAATAATAATACAAAGTCAACAGTTTACTCACGACTCATAAAAACAGTAACGAATGCAACTTTTTCAAATGCAATTTCTTATTTGCAAACAAATATATCTTCAGCTCATTTAAAATGCAACATTTTATTTGCAAGAAGAAACTAATATATGAGAGCTTGTCTTTCAAATTCACGTACATTATAAATTGGAACACACTTGGTCTTATATTTATACTAGTTTTTTTCATTTTTTTTAGTTTTTTTCCCAGTTCCCTCCCATAAGTTGGAATCAGATGCCTAGGGGAAATTTTTTTCGGGACGGTTGCTATTCCCTCTGACTCAAATGTGCTCCTTTCAGTTTTGATAATTGGGATTTAGTACTCTCACCTATGTGGTGACTCAAATTGGTACCATGACATGGTACGACGTGGTTGGTCTAGGGAGGGTGTGGTGGATCGGGTTTGGTTAATGCAACCCAGTAACTAATTGCACTCATCTGAGGTATTCATATTATTGCATAAATTTTTACGTACAGGTGGATTCATTTTTGGCCACACGATTTTCTCATAGTGTAAATATCTCTTAGACGAGGGAACTTTTGACTCGCTGGCTCGGTAGTCAATGACTCGTGTTGCAAAGAGCGGGATAATGGTTAGGGATATAGTATCGTGTTAAAAATAGAGTAAAACCTAGCACACTATATTGCTTTTTCCATAATGAGTGGATAATAGTGAGACTTTAGTGTGTACTTAAGGATGAGATGCCTAAGGTAGTGGTAGGTTCATTAGAGTGATGTAGTGGATGGTATAAACCGGGCGTACAATTATGATTTGATGGGACAATTTATACTTGGAGTGAGGGAATATCTTAATGTGGTTCTCGGTAAAGTCATGCTAGTTATATAATTAGGTAACCTAGAAATTTATGGAACACAGGGTGTACGGTCCTAAGCTAGAAGTTGATTTTGGTGATATATATATACAACGGTTGGTTGTATTATGATTTTCTTTGGGTGAGTGTTGACCGCTAAAAGGGGGTTGTACCAAATAAAGGATCATATGTCTTAGTTACTAGCATAAGTAGTGCTAGGAATGGTTTGTTCTTGATCAAATTCTAAATAGATGCTCGGAGTGGACTATGTAGTACCATGGTTGACAAAATGGTAAGAATTAAAGCACGTTGCATGTTCAATATTTAGTGTTGGAGAACTTCGATGATTTGGCCTTAAAGGATTTTATGGGTTAGAATGGAAGTTGGTGGACCCCCTAAGTTTGATTATTGGTGGACCGAGAATTTTGGGGATGAAATTCCCTAACGAGGGAGGGTCGTAATATCCCATCTTGGTAAAATAATTAAATTATTTATTGATTATAATTGAGGAGGAGTTGATTGTAATTATATAAGAATTGAGGATGAACATTGGAGAAAAAGAAAAAGAAAAAGAAAAAGAAAAAGAAAAAGAAAAAGAAAAAGAAAAAGAAAAAAAGAAACAAGGTTGTTAAAACGACATGGGTCTGTCATTCGAACGACGGTAATAAGTTCGCGAGATGTAGAGCTTCTAACGATGTGCTACAGGTTTACGGTTGCCGGTCGCGCGAAGGGTCACGCGCTCCACTGATCAAACCACATTATATGTCGTTCGAACGACCTCAGTCTAGTTTTTCTGATTGCCCTTGTGCACTATCACAATTCGGAGACTTTATTTTATGTGTTGTCCAACGCAAATCATACCAGAAAGGGTAAAACGGGACTTTGGTAACTAATATAGGTATTATAAGGGTTTGTTTGGTGTATTTGGGTTTATCGTTGTTGGAAGAAGGAAATAGAGAGTAAGAGATAAGGAGGGAGGTGGGTGGTCTTCCACCTCTACCCACCACCAAACCACCACTCTCCTGCCATTTATATTCTGTTAAACCTAAAAATACCCATGTCTACCATTAAGAAAGGAGAGATACAAAATTTTGAGGAGTAATTGGGGTTTTTAATGGATTTGAAGTGAGTTTATATTGGAGGCTTGAAAGAAGAGATTTTTTTAGGCCTTTGGAGGATGCATTTGGTAACCCCTTGAGGTCATATTTGGAGGTGTGGGTTTCTCCTCCTACACGAACACCACCACTGCAGCCATTAGAGGTGGAAAAAACCATACTCTTGCATTAAGATTATATTTGCATATTGTAGTCTTGGTAGTTAGATTACATGGGTAGGGTTCCTTTGGTTAAATGATAGAAAATTTATGTGTAGAAATAATAATCATTTTTATGGAATAAAAATGTTGAAAAATGTTATTTTATTAAAAATAAAGAATGGACAATTATTTCAAGGTTTGAAATAATGAAAGTGGATGTTTTTATGAAAATGGTGTATTTTCTAGAATTATGGATGAAAATATTTTATGAAATAAAATGTTTGAAGATAATGACATATTTTGGTAAACATTGATGAAATAATGTTCTTGCAAAAATGGTGATTCATGAAAATTAGACATTTGTTGAGATTGAAGGAATAAAAATATTTTTCATGCCTTGAAAATGTATTTTTGGAAGTATAATGATTTTCGATGATGAAAAATATGTTTAAACCATGTAGTAGGATTTTTGGATTTTAAATCCATATTCTCATTCATATAAACTTGTTGTAATTTGATATTAAGTGTACAAATAAGTTTAGAGAAGGTTTTATTGGTCTTAAACATGAAATGAGAAAGGTATAAATTTTTGCCTTTAAAATGTATGAAAAAGGGGTTAAAAATGTGATAAGGATAAAGTATAAGGCTATGTAAAATGAAAGAAAATGTATTTTCTTACAAAAGTAGTCTTAAGTGTAAATGTATTTCTTGAATAAAAAAGGTAAAGAAGATGGGTGGTTTGGGAAATCTTAATAAAAGTATTCATTAAGTGTTAATGGGTAAACACGGGAAAGTTAGTGTGTAACTTGGTAATGTTGGAAGATATGGACAATTATGAAGTTTAAGAAACTAAAGAGGTACATATGTTAAAAAAGGGTGTTAATGTGTTAAAACACTTAACAAGTTAGTATGAACAACTTAATCGTGAGGTCATCCAAAGAAATGTTCCCAAAATAATAGTTAGAAAATCAGATGTGTGTACTTATCGAGATATTGATCACCATGATGAAATGATAACATGTGTTAGATAAGACGAGCAAGTATTGAGAGTTAACTTTTCTTCAAACAAAGAAATTATTTAATTAAACTTAGTTTTTTAATTAAATCCTAAAACTAGCGTCTATGTGTGATTGAAAACAAAATAATCATTCAAGAACTTTCAATCACAAACGAACACACAAATGAGGAAAAATCCCCCAAAGGGGTAAAACCTTTTTATTTTCACTATAATTTGTAAAGAACGATTTACACAAATTATACTCAAAACAAGACTGACATACGAAATACCCTCAGGTGCCGGTTCCGATGTCGTCAGCTGTAATTTCCCTCAAGAACTCCAGATAGACATTAATGGAAAAGAAACGACTTCTCCACAAGTTACTCCAGATGAGTACAAATGATCCTTTGAAGGTTTAAAGATTCACACACATATATGGGAATGGTTTTGTGAATCAAAAAGGCATAAAACCTTAAAAACTTGAAATCTATTTTCTGGATTATAAAATGCAGAAATCGTGTGCGAAAAAGACTTGGAAAACGTGTAAAATGAAGACAAATATTTATACAAAAATTGAGGCAGCACCATCCAAATGAGATTGCGCGACATCCTCATGTTGCTTGAAAGATAGAGCGATGTCGTTTGAACGAGCACGACGAATGAGAAAAGTCCACTTCTACACATAGAAAAATTTCTGCTTTTTGTTAAAAACAAATCAGAGTTCGAAAAATATTTTCCAAAATTTTTTCCAAAAATTTATGCAAATATAAACAACTCCAATAAATCATTGTACCAATAATGCGAAGTGGAGCAGTGGGAACGGTTGAAAAGAACGTCGAATGAAGCATGATGCATGTGTGAAGATGGTGGAAGCATGGATTCAGATCAAGGCCGTCGTGGATGATCGTGTTGACATGCCAAATGTAGTGGTATCAGAGATACATACTGTGATCTAGGAAAAATAGAAAATTCCTAGATTCTACCCCGGACATTTATAACATTATGTCCTTACAAATCTCCCCCTATTTCTATGCCGTTACATACATAAAAAAATCCGAATTATGTAGTCTCCATAAAGAAAATGACATACAAGATAATATTCCCATTAAACCTTAAAATTGAGAATACTAGCTGACATGTCAACAATCAATCTTCAACATCTTCAAATCTTCATCTCTTCATAAACTCTCAAAGCTTTTCTCATCGGGGTGTGCAATCAAATAATCATTAATTTTGTACCTACACACATGAGATAAAGCAGATACCCGTTATACGCAACAACTTGAAATATAATGACATGCAAAAATCAAATATCAAAGATCAATTAAGCTTAGCAAAATCATTAATAAATCAACCAAACAATATTCTCCCCCATAATTTATTCTCCCCCCTTTTTATGATGTCCCCAAATAGACATATATGAGAAGAACAAATAAATGCAAATGGAGAATCTCGCAAGGTAATAATCTTTATATTTTTGAATTTTTCAAAAATTTTCACATGAAATATATAACAAATAATCACACCATGAACAAACACAAAAAAAACTAAGTCGATGATTGCGGAAATGTAGGGTTGTGATCAAATTCGATAGGAAAATCAATTCATACAAATATAACATTTGTGCACATTGAATATCGGATACTCCTAACGAATGAACTCAAAATATTCCTTAGGTGTAAAAATATGGAAATATGAGACATTGACTCAATCAAATCAGCAAATCAAAGCTCAAAGTGATTCCCACACCAATAAGTCCGAAACTATTTAATGCTTTTTCAGGACTTTCAAGGAAGTGCAAACCCGTTTGAATTCTCCAACCAAAACTTCCTCAGATTTATATTTTCAATAGAGGTGAACTAAATTCTGAAACACTGGAGAATTGATGATGAAACCTAATGGCCCATATTTGGCATGGATTTCTTTTAATTACCTTTAAATTTTTTCAAGCTCTTTTAACCTCTTTGGACCCTAGATAATAAAATTCCTCAATTTTTTAGGTCCAATTTAATGGTGGTTTAGTATTCGCAAAGGCCAAATGAGAACCTTTCACAGCCCTTCCCCATTTTCAAATAACAAACAATCTCACCAAATGGTTTTTACATGCATTCCAATCTTGTCAAGTTTTATCGCACACGGTTCGTTGTATAGACAAAATTGAGATGGACACACTCAAGCCAATATGTGATAGACAAGTACAGTAATCAAATAAAGCCGTTCATGTGTGCAATAAATGAGATAAGGAGACAAATATATAGAAAGATATCACTAATCACATGTCAAAGACTCCAAACAATATAAAGCACATGGATGCAATGATGTGGCGCCTCAAATCACTATCAAACAATCACGTGAAAAATATATAAGTGAATGATGTGACTCAGATATCTTAAATGTGCATCCATAAGAGGTGTAAACAAAATACAGAAATCATTTTGTGCTTTTCTAATGTTTTTATAAAACGAAAATCTTTTTGGATTTTTAAAAAAAATATAAAAACCAAAAAAAAAAATACAAAAGAAATAATCTAGTAATAGAAATCATATGATATGAACATGACAATACATCTTATCCTAGACAAGGACCATCCCATCCGTCAGCTGTGAAAATCCCTAAAGACTTCCTAAGACTGTCGAATCTAAGGGCATTTAAAGGTTTCATGAAAATATCGGCTAACTGAAGGTTAGTGGGTACGAAACTTAGGGATATGACTTTTTCCTTAACTAAGTGTCGTATAAAGTGTTCGCGTATACTGATGTGCTTTGTGAGATAATGTTGGACTGGATTACGAGATATATGTATCACGCTCGTGTTATCATAGGAGATGGTTATGGTGTCCTGTGAAATCCCATAATCCTCCAACATTTGCTTCATCCATAAGAGTTGTGTGCAATAACTCCTGGTGACAATGTACTCAGCCTCCGCAGTGGATGAAGAGATGGAGTTTTTCTTCTTGCTCAGCCAAGAGATAAGAGAAGAACTAAAGAAGAAACACCCACCAGAATTGATATTACATCCATCTGCATCCCCAACCCAGTCAGCATCCGAGTATGCATACAATCGGTCAAGGGTATCAAAGGAGTACCAAATTCCATGGGAGAGTGTCCCACTCACTTATTTGATAATACGTTTAAGAGCGAGTAAGTGTGACTCTTTAGGGGATGCCTGATATCACACATAGACTCCAACACTAAAGGTTATGTCGGGACGACTGGTAGTCAAGTAGAGAAGACTACCTATCATACTCCGATATAAGTTTTTCTCTACGTCCTTGCCTGAAGTGTTCGTACTAAGCTTGGTAGAAGTAATCATAGGTGTACGTGCATGCTTAGCATAGTCTAAACCAAATTTCTTTACTAGATCTCTAGCATACTTGGATTGGGAGATGAACATCCCATCCTCTAGCTGACGAACCTGGAGACCAAGGAAGGAAGTAAACTCATCTCAAACACACTTTTAATCTCCTTCTTAAAGTGGTCAGCATGTTGGGAGCACGTGGATCTAAAGACTATGTCATCCACATAGACCTGGGTAACCAAAATAGTACTTTCATCTCTCTTAACGAACGTCATACCAACTCCCCCTCTCTTGAAGCTATGGGCTAAGAGATACGAAGTAAGCCTCTCGTACCAAGCACGGGGTACTTGATTCAAACCATAGAAGGCTTTCCTCAGATAGTAGACGTGGTCCGGGTGCTTAGGGTCTTCAAACCCTTTTAGTTGTTCCACGTAAACCTCCTCCTATAGAATGACATTTAGAAAGTCACTCTTGACATCCAATTGAAATAACTTGAAGCTTTGATGACATGCGGAAGGACTCAAGCCTCGCAACAGGAGCAAATATCTCCCCATAGTCTACACCCTCTATCTGTGTGTAGCCTTGAGCGACCAACCTAGCCTTGTTTTTTATTATGGTACCATTTTCATCCATTTTATTCTTAAAAATTCAACTGGTACCTATCACATTCCTCTCACTAGGTCGGGGGACAAGTTCCCATACAGTGTTCTTTTTAAACTGAAGAAACTCATCCAGCATAGAAGATATCCAGTGTTCATCTTTGAGCTCTTCTTTGTGATTCTTGGGTTCGACTGTGGATGTGTAACAAAACTGACTAACAACGTTCTCTAGATAAGAACAAGTCTTGATCCCTAAAGTGGGATCGCCTACAATAGAGGAAAGGTCATGACTCTTGTGAAACCAAGTAGGTGTGTCCCCTAACACAGGAGTAGGTTTCATAGGGTGTGTGTGAGGGATAAGTAAATCGCTGCCAGAAAAGTCCTTATCGTCACACTGAAGGCTAGGATTAATAAAAGTCGGAGGTTCGTCATCTAGCACGGTGACATTTATTGACTCCATAACCTTAGAGCAATTCAGGTTGAAAACCTTGTATGCTCTACTGTTTGATTGATATCCAAAAAAAATTAGCTCGTCACTCTGGGAGTCAAACTTTCCTAATTTCTCTCTATCCCTTAGGATGTAGCATTTACTCCCAAAGACACAAAAATATGCAAGGTTGGGTTTCATGCCAGTCCACAATTCATAAGGCCTGTTAAGAGTGTGTGGATGCAGGTAAACATTATTCACCGTGTGGCATGCGGTATACACCGCCTCTACCCAAAATCTCCTAGAAACCTTACGACCCAAAAGCATAGATCTAGCCATTTCCTGAATCATCCCATTCTTCCTCTCAACAATCCCATTTTGCTGAGGAGTCCTTATGGCCGAAAACTCATGTTTAATTCCAAGGATATCACAATAAAGATCAATTTTTGCTTCCTTAAATTCCGTGCCATTATCACTATGTATATTGTTAATAGTGACTCCGTGTTGGTTTTGCAGGACACGACACTTGGTCATTAAAAACTCTACAGCATCAGATTTTTCTCTCAAAAAACCTACAATTGAATATCTAGAGAAATCATCCACCATAAAGAGGATATACATCTTACCACCCAGACTCTCAGTACGAGTAGGACCCATAAGATCCATGTAAATCAACTCAAGCACACGATAGGTGGTAATGGAATGCAACTTCCTATGGGGACTATGGATTTACTTTCCCAATTAACAGGGTCCACAAACTGTGGAAGTTGGATTTCCAAGTGTTGGTAAGCCACGTACTAGGTCCTTTTTAGCTAATCGTTCCAAATCTCTAAAGGTCACATGACCTAGACGTTGGTGCCACAGATCCATAGGAGTGACCGTGGCGCTGTTACAAACAAGTGAGGATTTGGACACAGTCCCATAATAGTTATCCTCTGTCCTCACCCCTTGCACTAAAAGTTTATCATCTTGATTAGAGACGTTACATGCGTCCTGGTCAAAATTTATAGCAAATTCAATGTCGCACATCTTGCTAATATTGAGAAGGTTTTCTTTCAAACCTTTGATGTACAAAACATTCTCCAGCTTAGGTAATCTTGGTAACTCTATTGTACCTCTTCCTACGATGCTAGACTTGATCCCGTCTCCAAAGGTGACTCTACCTTCCTTATAATCCTCTAGGTAGGTAAAAAATGAGACATCATCGGTCATATGTATGGAGCACCCACTATCAAAATACCACTGTGAGGTATTATGTGCTTTGAGAGAAACATGAACATCAAGGGCCTTTTTATCTTTTTTAGTACTCAAGAAGCAGTAACCTTTTGTTTACCCTTATTGTTGTTGGTTTTAGCCGAGATGCGAGAAGCATTCACTAACGACAAAGACATCCGTTGAAATTCCTCCATCAAACTCTGTGATGTGGCAGCTAAAAACTCAACACGCTCTCTCATAATGGCAAAATCATTAGTACGATGTGGTGGAGCATATGTACGTGAACTTCAACCCAAACTATATCAAAACTCTCTCAGGTGGCATTTTATTTTACAGAAGGTATAGAAGTACATAGTCTTAGGCAAACCTTGGTTTGCTTTTCTTGGTTGGACTCTCCTTCGTAGTTTTTAATGATGTCCATAAGGAGTAGTAGTAAACTCAGCAACCGGTCCAAGTAAAATTTGGAACGTGGAGGCACCATCAAATCCTATTCCCTTCCTATCACCAAAACCTAAAGCGAGAACGAGGAGCATCTTTCCCATCTTTCCGGATCTGTCCTTGATTTGAACCTTAACTTTTCCTGCTCTCTCAAAGTCATGAGTAAGATTGGATGTAAGGGTTTCAAGTTTCTTCCGAGTCTCCAGGGAGGAATGGAGCTCACTCGTAAGACTAGACACTTGATTAGTCAATTACACAATTATACCGTGTAATTTTCCCTGTAATTATTCTAAGATATCAATTTTCTGAAAAATTGATTCTTGAAAAAGGGCGTGTTCAAAATGGAGAAGTTATATGATAAACTGCCAATTTTTGACAGGACAAATTATGCTTACTGGAAAGCCCACATGAAATCTTCTCTAAAAGCCATTGATGAAAGAGTTTGGATTTTGGTTGAAAGAGGGTGGACACCTCCCTCCATCACTATTGATAGCGTGACTAATTTAAAATATGTGACTGCATGGAATGAAAAAGAATTTAAATGGTCATTTTTTAACTCTAAGGGTCTTAGTGCTATTTCTGGATCCTTCACACCTGACGATTTTCGACGGATATTGACATATACCACGTCAAAAGAGGCATTGGATGTTTTACAGCTTACCCATGAAGGAACTAATGCCGTGTAAGAATCAAAATTGCAAAACTTAACAACTAAATTTGAAACTATCAACCTGCTTGAGTCTGAATGTTTTGATGAATTCTATGCTAGATTATATGATATTGTAAACACTAGATTTAATCTTGGTGAGCACATTCCTGATGCTAAAGTTGTTAAAATGATTCTAAGATCACTACCTAAGCGTTTTATCCCTAAAGTCACTGTGCTAAATTCTATAGGTAATTTAAACACGCTTAAATTAGAGGAATTGGTTGGAGAATTACAAACCTTTGAAATTGACATCTTTCCTAAGTCTGTTAAACCAAAAGATAAGGAAATTTCACTTAATGCCCATGATAAGAAGAGTGAGGGGTTGACAAGAAGGATAGTAGAGTCATCTAGAAAAAGGGAGAAAGAAACGTCAAGTTCCGAGTATGATCTTAATTTAGATGATTTGGACTCGTTTGCAAAAAAATTAAGAAAAACCTCAATTTCAAGAAAAATGGAAATTTCAAAGATAAAAAGAATTTTAAGAAAAATAAGTTTAAAAAGAAAGATGAAAAAGATTTTAAAGACCCTCCTAAAAAAGACTATGAGAGATGCTATGAGTGTGACAGTAAGGGTCATAGACCTTTTGAGTGTGCTACTAGGCTGAACAGGCTTGCCAAAAAAAAGGGCAAAGCTTTCCTTAATGCTACCCATAGTAACGATAGTGAGGTCGAGTCGGTGGACTATGGAGATGAGTCATCACATGAGTGTAACTTCACCACATTCATGGCTAGTCATATGAGTACCTATTGTGATCCTCACGATGATGAGTATGATGCTTCACAGGGACACCTCGACAGTGAGAACGAAGTGAGTGGGGGGGGGGGGGAGGGAATGCTGAAAGTGAGAGAGAGAGTGATCTTCAACGCACCTATGCTGAGTTATATTCTGAGTCATTAAAAACCAAAAAGCGTAACAAAGCGCTAGTTCTTAGGATCACCTCTTTAGAGAAATATTTAGGAGAAGCGATAAAGAGAGAGTCCTCCACCTGTACTACTTTGAGAGAGAGAGAGTCTGCCTGTGTTGAGAGAGAAAGTCATTTTAGAGAAAGAGAGAGACAATTTGGAGAGAGAGAGAGTTGTTGTGAGAATGAAAAAGAGAGAGAGGAAAAACTTGAGAAGATAATATGTTTTGAGTGTAATGGTAAAGGGAACAAGTCATTTGAGTGTCCCACTAGACTTAGGAGAGAGGGCAAGAAAGTTTCCATGCCCGCTACCCTAAGTGATAGTGAGGATGAAAATATAGATGAAAGTGTGATCCAAAAAGCTTTTAGAAAGTTGTTTATCGAGACCATGAAAACAAAAAGGTCGAATAGGAACTTATGTCTTCGGATTTATGAGTTGGAGGAAGATAATGATGAGCTAAAAAGGGAAAAATATGACTTGACCAACACGGTGTCTAGTCTGACGACACGTGTATACCATCTCGAGGATGATCTCGAACAAGCACGGGAGGTTCAAGTCTCATTAGAGAACGCATCTGAGAAGGTTGATAAGATGGTTCCCTATCCCGTTTTGATTGATGGCGAGTATGTAGGAAAAGGTCATGACAGTGCATTCACTACTTTTAATGAGCTCGAGCCTATCTCTACTTTGGTGAGTGATTCTCATGGGTGTCCGTCTAGGAAAGCTCATCCCAAAATTTTTGCTAAACTAATTCCTAGACCGGTTTATGTTTGCTCCCATTGCAAGAATTGAGGACACCTTAGGGAGTTTTGTTCTAAGTTGCGTTTTGAGCCCTATCATGCCACTTCACATGTTCATGCACATGCACCCACTCTAATAACATTTTGAGAGTGCTATTTTGTTCAAACAAATAAATTATTTAATTAAAGTCAGTTTTTCAATTAAATCCTAAAACATGCATCTAGGTGTGATTGAAGACAGAATAATCATTCAAGAATGTTCAATCACAAAAAACACACAAATGAGGAAAAATCCCCCAAAGAGGCAAAATCTTTTTATTTTCACTATAATTTATAAAGAACGGTTTACACGAATTATACTGAAAACAAGAGTGACATATGAAATATCCTCATGTGTCAGCTTCGATGTCGTCGGATGGAATTTTCCTCAAGAACTCCAGATGGGCGGCAATGGAAAAGATACGACTTCTCCACATGTTACTCCAGATGAGTTCAAATGAACCTTTGAAGGTTTAAAGATTCACACAAATATATCGGAATGGTTTTGTGAATCAAAAAGACATAAAACCTTAAAAACTTGAAGTCTGTTTTCTGAGCTGTAAAACGCAGAAATCGTGTGCAAACAAAACTTGGAAAACGTGTAGAATGAACACAAATATTTATACAAAAATTGAGGCGGCGTTGTCACTCGAACGAGATCACGTGACTTCCTCATGTCTCTTGAACGACAGAGCGATGTCGTTTGAACAAGCTCGATGACCCAGAAAAGTTCGCTTCAACGCTTAAAAATTTTTCTACTTTCTGTTAAAAACAAATCAGACTTCAAAAAATATTTTCTTAAAAAATTTCCCAAATATTTATGCAAATATAAACAACTCCAATAAATAATTTTACCAATAATGAGAAGTGGAGTAGTGGGAACGGTTGAGCAGCACTTCACATGAAGCATGATGCGCGTATGAAGATGGTGGAAGCATGGATTCAGATCAAGGCCGTCGTGGATGATTGTGTTGATGTGCCGAATGTAGCGATATCGGACATACATACTGTGATCTAGAACAAATAGAAAATTCCTAGATTCTACCCCGGACATTTATAAAATTATGTCCTTACAAGTATGAATCACGAGCATGATATATATGAATAATATATAAATATGAAAATAGAAAAATTAGACTCGAGTCTCGAGTTTTAGCCCGAAACACTTACCTAGCCTATAAAGGCATCAAAATCCAAGTAGTTCGCATACGACACAAGGGCGGGGTTTATCCCATAGATTCAAATGGGAGTTTATTATAAGTGTGTGTGTGTAGAAAATAAATATTTTTTAATTTTTAGAAAATGCGATGAAGAATCCCGTCGAAATTTTTAGTTGTAACCATCTTTTTCTTTGTTTTGGGTTTTTATAGAAAATAAATTATGTGCAATACAATTAATAAATCATAAGATATTAATGTGTATTATCTAAAGTAAAAGCTAAATTGAGAATTTATATAACTAATGCAAAAATAAAGAGATTTAAATAGAGAAGTATGTTTAGACCCTATTTGGAAACTTGAAGTTGGATATTGATCCTTGTTGAGCTTCCATGCAAGTTGGTATGGATGTTGGACAGGAGAGAATGATATTTTTACTAAATTGGGTATTAGAATGATGGGAATAAAAGGTGGAAAGGAATTTCACACAAGGAAACTTCGCCGATTCCAGAAGAATGTTGCTAAGATCACTAATATTTATGGATTTGAGGTGTGCCGTGGAAGTGATATCATGCCCTCATTATATAGGGTAGGGGACTGCCAATCGACATATCCTTAGCCCTGAAAATTGACAGGTGACCCTAGACACATTACCAATATGTAGGGAAATGGACCTGCCAATCGACAGTCTCATGTAGATTATTTTGGAAAACTAGTCATAAAACACAATGCATAATTACAAATCACGCAAGGAGCATACCATTAGAAAGAAAATTTTGATACTTTAAGAGTCCTTTAAACCTCTCCTGAGTTCAAGAGTTAACTTTGGTTCAAACGAGTTCGAAAGCGCCCGTTGGTCCTCTAGATAGGAGATTATTAGATGATAATGGATCGTTAGTCCAAATCGTAAGTCAGAATCATGCACAGGGTGGACCATCAGAAAGGTTATTCAAGGAACATTGACTTTCATAAGAGCTTAGATTGGTTCGAAGAGCACACTTTGGTCAACCGAGGCTCGAAAGCCCCCGATGACCTTTCAGAGTAAAATAATTCGTTCGTCTACACCATAAGGCTGCTTCATGAACGGAGTGGACTGTTGGAAAAGGTATTTAGTGAAATTTTAAGATTAATTCAGTCTCGTTAGAGCTAAAGACTTGACCTTGCTCAAACGAAGTTCAAAAGTGCCCAGTGGCCTCAAGATCTATTTTTGAAGGAAAATAGATTGTTTATTTGAACGGTTATGCCATTTCATGCATGGGGTAGACCATTAGAAAGGAGTTTCAGAGCCCTTCGGAGATCCATTGGGCTATCTCTTCGATGGTGAAGCTGACTGGGGTTAAATCGGGACTCGGGAGCACCCGATGGCCTCCAAAGTGATTTTGGGTAGTAGAATGGATCGTTCATCTGAACCGTTATGCCAATTCACACATGGGGTATACCATAGGAAAGGAGATTCAAATACCTTTGAATATTCATTGAGATTTTTGTCTGACAATGGAGTTAATCGGAGTCAAACGGGGATCGAGAGTACCCAATGGTCTATATATTAGTACTTGGAGTATGACCTAGGGTTTGTAGTGAATGAGAAGGTTCAAGGGACCTACAGATAGACTTAAGGGGACCTATAATGTGGTGTCTACAAACTAAGAAGATATATCTAAAACTGGTTTTCGAACCTCCTATGGCCATTTTGAATATTTTGTTATGTCATTTGGTTTAACCACTGTATCGGCTTCCTTCACGGATCTGATGCATAAAATACTTTGACCTTTCCTAGATCAATTTGTAATTGTGTTTATAGATGACATTCTAATTAATTCCAAAACCTAGGCAAAACACGAAGAATATATGTGTATAGTAATGGAAACTCTTCACAAGCATCAGCTGTATGAAAATCAAAGCCAATGTGATTTTCTCATGGAAGAAGTGAAGTCTCTTAGACATGTAGTTACGAATATTGGTATACAATTAGATCTAGCCAAAATCACTGCATTAATTAAGTGGCCTCAACATACCACCATCGCAGAACTACAAAGCTTTCTAGGTCTTGCCGGATACTGTACACATTTTGTGGAAGGATTTTTCCGAATACCCCTACCATTAATGAAATTGACTAGAAAAGATGTTCGATTTTTATAGAACCCTGAGTGTCACTGCACCAAGATGGGTAAATTGGAACCCTTCCATCGCTTAGCCTTATCACGATCAATGACCATGACAACAAACACACGTTTTGTGTCACGGTCATTGATCGTGACAAGGCCGTGATAAAGTATTGTCACGGTCATTGACCATGACAAGTCTGTGAACTGGTTTGAGTGTACAAGCGAACCGATTTGAGGGGTAGGCCGAATCGATTCTAGGTACTAACAACCCATCATCTTTTCTGCTATAATTTTTTATTATTTTCAACCCTCTAAACCATCATAATACAGTCCCAAACTCCGAACCAAGTATATCAAACCCTATAATAACATGTATAAACGATTTCTAACATAACCAAATCATCAATGAAAATCATTTAAATCGGATTAATTCTACACTTTAATCCTGAAACTCTAGATTATTCTTTTTTTTTTGTTCAAGAACATCAATAAACCTAAATTTTTTCCATATTCTCATGTTCCTAAATTATCAGATCCGTGCTACGTGCATAAGTGGATTATATCTATGATGATTTTTACCGAAGAACCTAAATTTAATCTCTAATTTAAAGCCAAAAATGATTTATTCATGAATATAATCAATCCTACAATAACATGGATAGTATATGCACGCAAATTTTGCAGTATAAACACTTGCCTAGAGTTTTTAGGTCTTATTTGTGGAGAAAAGTGGTGGAGTTATCTTCCTCTCCTTCCGATCTAAACTCTGGTGGTGGGGCCAGTGCAAAAGTGGTGTAGGGAGCCTTCGAATTCTTCACCTTCCTCCTCTAATGGAGTCTCTCAATTTTTCTAACTACTAACCCAAGAACCCTCAACATACATGATAATATAAACTTAGGAATTTCGTTGGTTCCTTAGCTATAAAAAGTCAAAAAACCAAAATGCCCTCCTAAGGTGCCAGTGTAGCCTAAAATTGCCATGAGACCTAATTTAAACCCCCGGGTACACTTTTCTGACTGTCTCGACCCTTTCGAAAACATTGTCACGCTCGAAATGACCATTTGGATGATCCATAGATAACTAAAATTTTATCTTATAAATATAAGTCCCAGCACGACTGATACGTGCGTCCCGACTAAATTATCGTAACTATCGTATTTTTCACTCATGACAATCATAATGCATTCTTGCTAATTTAGTACTCGTTCACTAAGTAACACTCAATATAATTCATACAAATAAATATTAACCCTTGTCTCGCTAATTAATATTTAATTTAATTCGGATTAATTTCCTATTAATTTTCCATTTTAATCTAATTAATCCCAATTTAAAAATAATTGAAAATAGGGGATGTTACACAAGGTGTGTTATTTATATTATTTACTATTCTAGTTTTTTATTACATTTTTATTAATTTTATTCATCTAACTTGCGTGTATTTTAGTTAATTTGTAGGATTTTATACTTAGATGTGTTTTTCTTGTGCTTTATATTATTGTTGGTATATATATTGTCCTCTTAGTTTAGTTTTTTGCACATTTATTTTGTATCTTTATCTATTAGAGTGTTAATTTAATTAATATTTTTGGCTCTACCATTGTCGGTGCCCAAGTCCGGATGTGAAATGAGGTGTGTTAGTTTCAGGTTGACAACTGACTGTAACATTTATGTCAAATCTTGTGATTGATCCTCTAATTAAAGGACGAAACATAGATGAAAATAACATACATAAAATCAAATTTGGTGCGTGAAATTTAGGAACACTAAATGGAAAGCGTAAGGAACTTACAAATACCTTAAAACATAGGAAAATCAACATAGCATGCCTGCAAGAAACTAAATGCAAGGGTGAAAAGACTAGAGAGATAGGAGAAGGATATAAATTATTTTACTCGGGAGGGATAAATAATCATAAAAATGGGGTGGGTATTGTTTTTGATCTCTATATAAAACATGAAGTGGTTTTAAACAATGGGGAGATAGATTAATGAGTACTAAGATCGTCTTAAGTAAAACAACATTGAATATTATAAGTGCTTATTCGCCCAAGGAGCTTTAGATGAAAATGTAAAGAATCATTTTTGGAATTGTTAAATGAACTATTACAACAAATTCCTAGGAATAAAAATATATTTTTGGGAGGTGACTTAAATGGACATGTAGGAGCAGAACGGGATGGTAATCCGAGGATACACGAAGGTTGTGGTTTTGGTAAGAGAAATGAATAAGGGGAAACTATCTTAAATTTTGCTAACGTATATGATATAGCATTAACTGTAAGGACATATTTTTAATAAGTCCGTCATAATTAATTATGTCATATACCGCTACAAGTCGTCGAAGAATTGTGAAGACTGCATCTACAAAAGACGAATCCGAATTACAAGTTGCTGTCAACATTCAAGCCCAACAATATGAACTTTGGTAAGATATTGTTTTAAAGTTTTATTTACATTTCATATTAAGAGTGTTGGGATATTTTTAAAAGGGTTTTAAAAAAAAAACTTTGTTATAAAAATTGTTTTTATAAATGTTTGTTTTTAAAGAGGTTTTATAACTGTTTGTGAAAAACTTCTACAGTAGTAAACGTACCTCGGTTTCAACACCAAGGTCATTCAAGCGAGATCTCAATATCGTTCGAACGACATTGGGATGTCGCGCGTAGTCGTTCAAACGACACGCGATCTCGTTTAAACGGGATGGGGTTCTCGTTCGAATGACCCAGCTTTTGGCTGACACGTCTAACTTCATCCGGATCCTTTGACCGACTCAATTTTCCTTTAAAAGAGATCTGCCAGCCTTTGTATTTCGTGGAGAACCGTTTCAACTTTAAAGTGTTTTATCTTTTTGAAACTTTTGTGTATCTACCCATTTTTAATTCAATACCTTTTGGCAGAAAGTTTTTCTCCAACAATTTTAAGGGTTCAAATATTTTATTTTTAATTCACAAAATCCCAATTACTTTTGTGTGAATTATTTTGTGGAACCCAAGTACATATTTTGTTTTTGTTCATACTTTGTGGGGAAAGATCTACAACCGACAGCTGCGTGCTATTGTGGAGGGAGTCCTTATAAAGTTCACATCTTGTAGAGAAGTCGTTTCTCTTCTTCACTGCTGCCCTCGTGGAAAGGGAAAGTTCCAGCCGAGACATCAGAACCGACACCTACGGGTATTTCGTATGTCACCCTATTTCATTGTAATCCGTGTAATCCATTTTCTTACAAAATTGTAGTGAAATAAATGGTTTTGCCCCTTTGAGGGATTTTTCCTTAAGCTTGTGTCGCATACTTTATTTATTTTATGGTTTGACACATGCACACACTCAGTTGAATGATTTGGGGCTGAATTAGTTTATTTAAACATATACTCTAATTAAATAAGGTTTAATTGGAAACTTGCGAATTTAATTTAATCAATTATCGCACAGTCACATTTCACAAATTGGTATTAGAGCTTATTTAATCGATCACCACTTCTCAAATTGGTATCTGAGCAAGTTGCGCTAATTTATTGCGTATTCCTATTTTTCGCAAAATTTGTGTGATATTGATTTTTTTTTAAAAATCAGTTTTGTGAAAAATCGCAATTTTCCAATGGAACGTTCATTTAATAAGGTGCCTATTGTTTATGGGAATAATTATGCCTATTGAAAAGCTTGCATGAAATCTAGTTTAAAAGCTATTGACGAGCGTGTTCGGTTGCTTTGTGTTCGTTTGCTTGCACATGATTCTTCTCTTGCCATATCATATAGATGATTGTGTTTGCATGTTTGTCATACGCTAGTTATGCTTTTTGATATATTTTTACTAGCGTTGTGACATGTACTTTTTGTATATATTTGTTTTGAAAAATCCAAAAAGATTTTTGTTTTTGTTTGCACTATTTATGGATGAACACTTGGGATGACCAAGTCACAACATCATTCCATTTTTTTCATGTGACTATTTGATAGTGTTTTGAGACAATAGATCAATTCATCCATGTGCTTTATAATGTTTGGAGTCATTAAGATGTAATTAAGTGTTACTTCCTACATGTTTGACTCATGTTTCCTTTATTGCACACATGCACATATTTGTTTGATTATTGTGCTTGTCTTATCACATGTTAGTTGGGTGTTTTCACTTCAATCATGTCCTTAAAAAGAACCAAGCGCGATAAATTTTGATAAGGAAATTGTGCATATAAGAACCATTTTGTGAGTTTGTGTGCATTATTTAAAAAAACGGGGAAGGGCTGCGAAAGGTTCATTTTCCTTTGCAAATACTAAGCCACCATTAAATTGGACCTAAAAAATGGAGGAATTTTATTATCCGGGGTCCAAAGAGGCTTAAAAGAGCCCAAAAAAATTTAAAGGTAATAAAAATAAATTCATGCCAATTTTGGGCCATTTAGGTTTTTGCACTAATTCTCCAAAGTTTGAGAATTTTGTTTATTCTCCTCTAAAAGAAAATATATACGAGGGAGTTTGGTTGGAGAATTAAAACCGGTTTGCACGTCCTTGAAATTCTTGAAAAAGCGCTAAATAGTTTTGGACGTTATTGGTGTGGAAATCATTTGACTTTGATTTGTTGATTTGCATAAGACGGTGTCATATAAATTCAACAAATTGTTACACCTAAGGATACTTTTGATGTTCATTCGTTAGGAGTACACGTATTCATCGTGCACATATGATTGATTGAGTCGATTTACCTATCGAATGTGTTCACACCCATTCATTTCGTTTCCATGAGTTGGTTGTTTGAGTTTAAATCCATGGTGTGATTTTTTTTGTATCATATTTTTCAAAGCTTGATCTTTGTTTGCTATGCATTTTTATCGTGACACTCCATGTTTTGATTGTTTCTTCTTATCTGTCTATTTGGGGACATCATAAAAAGGGGGAGAAAGAATTATCATGTTATGGGGGAGTTTTTTGCATTATGAGGGAGATTTGATTTATTAATGATTTATTCTTATAACATTTCGAACTCGATGCGTCACGAAGGTTTTTACTTTATCTCATGTGTGTAGGTACAAAGATTTGTGACAACCAACAATCCAAAATAAGGGTTGGCCAGCCCGATACCTCAATATAATGGAAATCATGGATGGAAATCATTCTCAACATCAACACAATAAAATAGGTATATGGGAAAACCACCCAATAAACCAGAAAACGGGTTGCCAAAAATGTTAGTTAAAATACAAGTTAAAGAAAATAAGTTAAACAACCCCATCCGATAGGAAGTGGAATTCCAAGGAAACTAAATTAACACAAAAACAACATACAATAAAAGGACCGAATAATCTGTCGGTCAACAGTTACATCCAACACAGTACAACAGTTTAATAATTTACATAATACATCCATTAGAAATTACAAAAGTTTGGGCTACCCTACCGAATGAAAGACCCGGTCATATCTAGAATTCAAAAATGAAAGCGTCTAACAAAATATCCCATGATAATCCGCAAAATCTCATAGCTCCTCGAAAGAAATGGAATAGAAATGTCACAACGGGCGCCCTTGCGGAGGAGCACCTGAGCGGATACAATAACATGCACGACATGGAAAATGAACGAGTCAGGGCCCGATTTATATATCATCACCAGAAGAACAAGAAGCATGATAGGTATGATCAGTTATTCATGAATAATGTAGATGAAACTCTAACAACCTAAATGCCAACCATGATAAGACAATTTAAATGATTCTACATTTATAAGATTATGCAAAAGAATAAAATTTAACACCATTATTCCATCACATCTTTCCCCTTTCCAGTCCTTAGTAGGAATATAATTACCATCATATTTTCATATGGCAATTCACATATATCAAGTCCCACTTGAGTTAGAAAGGTTATATTTTTATACATATAACGATTCTAAGACCGCCCCTCCGAGTTTCCCCACTGGGCGTGCCACTAAATTACTATCATCTTCCAGGGCCTATCTATACAAGACAACCTGGTAACCTAATGCACGTCAAGAAGTGGCCATATACCTGCGAGTGAGTCATAACCACACCCGGAATTACCTCACTAGCACAGAAAAACATATATAAATCCTGCATATGGACGAGGACTATAGTCTCCCTGCATTCACTAGTCAAGGGACATCACCTCATGCGCGAGCTTCCCTTATGATAGCATTTACAGAGGTGTGTTTAAGTAAATTAACATTTATCAATTTCATCTCATCATCACTTTCGTTTATCACATGCATGTTTCATTTTATTTGAAACCATTATCCTTGATTATTTTCATTAATATTCATCATATTTTTAAGTGGCAAGTTATTCTCCCATTGATCACAAACATCACAGAAATCCCCAAGGTGTTATACACCTCAATAGGGCTTCTAAAAATCTCCAAATATGGGCTTTAGAACTCTTAATTCCCAATAATATGCGAAATGGAAAGAAATGCCTAACATCACTTTTTTGTATCCCCAGAATGAACCTCAAGTGAACCCATTCAACTCTAGGGTAACGACCAAACTCAACTAAAACTCTAAAACTCTAAGTTTAATTCATACAAGAAGGTTCCTAGTCCCCATTGAAAAGAAGAAACCTAGGAAACAAAAATTAAAGTTTAAGAATGAAAAATTGGGGACCGGTCGACCGGTCCTGAGACCGCGGTCGACCGCGTCTCAAAATTTGTCCTACGAAGAAAAGTAGAAAGTCCAGGTTGAGGGGGCCGGTCGACCGATCACGGACCGCGATCGACCGCGCTCCATATTTCAGACTTTGGTAGAAAAGCAGTGTGCCCTCCCCCGGAGACCCGGTCGATCGGTCCTGGACCCGCGGTCGACCGGTCATAGCAGACCTAGTATCCCTTTCTTCTACCAACAACAAAACCCCTAATCATTTATTACTACCAACTGAATTTAAATGCATCAACCAACAATAGTTTGCACAAATATCAAATCAAGTCAACCTCCAACGATCAAAAGCCCATAATTCCAACAAAAAGACCTAATTTTCTTAAACCATACATAACCACAACTATCAATACTAATTATTCCACTTAAATCATATAATAGAAAGTAGGAAACTTGCCTCAAGGTTGCAAATTCCAACTTTGATGGAGATGAATGCAAGAAAAAAATTACCCAATCTTCAATCTCTCTATTTCTCCTTAGGTTTTCTTCTTATCTTTCTCTCTCTCTCTTTAGGCTTAAGGATGGAATTAAGGGAATAGTGACTTAATCAAGACATAAAATGTGCCCTAATCTATAATTAACAACCTAAGTGATCAATACCGCGATGAAACAATACGCAACTACTCATTTAAGCCACAACCAGTCAAAAGTGCCCAAAATCTCAAAATACAATATGGCACATAATTTGACTATCTCACACCTTCCGGAACTAACTACGTCCTCCAAATTATCATTTAGAAATTTTATAACTCATTTTAAGTTTCGGTTTCATTTTAAGCCAAATGTCATTTTATATCTTATTGCATAATAAAACTCAACATGATGATATTCACCCGCACATAAGGTAAATATGCAACCTCTTAGTAAATATTAACTTTTCTTCACTAAATTAATACTTACTCCACATGCCAACATTTTATATCTAATTACTATACCTAGTAAATAAATATAAAATAGGATCTCAAAAGCGAGGGTTGTTATATACTCCCCCCGTTATGAGAGAATTTTGTCCACAAAATTCAAGCGTACCTTGTATAAACAGTTGCGAATATTTTTCCCGCATATCGTGCTCGCGTTCCCATGTTGATTCCTTGGCGTTATGGTGACTCCATTGGACTCGCACCAAGGGCAACACTCGTGACCTGAACCTACGCTCTCCATGCTCCAAAATAGCAACCGGTTGTTCTTTATATGAAACGTCGGGTTGCAAGTCAATATCTTCGAAAGGAATATGCCAAAATGCACCTTCGCACCTCTTATACTTATTTAGAGAGGAAACATGAATTACATCATGAATTTGTTGCAACGATTTCGGTAAGGCAAGTTGATAGGCCACGGGACCCACCTTTGCAATAACTAGAAAAGGTCCAACAAATCGCGCCGCAAGCTTCCCATTCTCCCCGAAATGCTTGATGCCTTTTATTGGTGATACTCGAACTAAAACTTGGTCCCCAATATACAATTCCAAGTGCCTTCTACCCGCATCGGTATAGCTCTTTTGGCGGTCTTGGGCTATCCGAATGCGATTTAAAAAAAGTTCAATTTTTGAGGAAGTATCTTGCATCATTTCAGGTCCAAGGAATTTATTATCGCCCACTTCTGACCAACAAGCGGGAGATCTAAAAGGCCTTCCATACAAAGCCTCATAAGCTTCCATTCCAATTGTAAATTGGTATGAGTTGTTATAAGAAAACTCAACTAATGGGAGATATTGTTCCCAACCCCCTTTGAAGTCAGGCATACACATACAAAGCATATCCTCCAACATCTAGTTTACCCTTTCGGTTTGGCCATCTGTTTGAGGATGATACGAAGTGCACAACTTTAATTTGATCCCCAAAGCCTCTTGGAAACTTCACTAAAAGTGGGAGACAAAGATCTTATCTCGATCGGAAACTATATTCAAAGGCACCCCATGGATTCTAACAACCTCCTCGATGAATAATCGGGCATAACGAGTAGTGTCAAAATCATTTCGTATGGGTAGGAGATGTGAGGACTTAGTCAAACGATCGACAATCACCCAAATATAATCATACCCTCTATGTGATCTCGGTAAGACCGTAATAAAATCCATCGATATGCTTTCCCATTTTCATACCAGAATCTCTAACGGTTACAACAAACCTGTCGGTCGCTGATGATCTATCTTGACTAACTAACAAGTAGTGCATTGGGACACGAACTCAAAAATATCCATCTTTATGCCTGGCCACCAATACTGACGGCCATGTCTTGATACATTTTGTCCCCTCCGAGATGTACCGTAAATTTAGACCCGTGAGATTCGACCATCACCGCCCAACTCAAATCCCCTTCCTCAGGAACAATAAGTTTTCCATGGAAGCGTAATCCACCCTCAGAACTAATTGAGTAGGACTCAGCTCCCTCGGATAGTAATCGGTGTATAAGGTCTTGGCAACCCTTATGCTTCCCTTGGGCTTCTACAATTCTTGCCACAATGGTAGGAGTAACGGTCATTACTGACATGAACGCTCTCGCCACTACATCCTCCTGATTGAGTTCCTTCCACTTAGCTTTCCATACATCAGCTAACTCTCCCTCGGGATTTCTACTCAAGGCATCCGCCACAACGTTCGCCTTGCTCGGATGATAATGGATATCAAATTGATAATCTTTCATGAATTCCAACCACCGATGTTGTTGCATAATCAAATCTTTTTGTGAATATAAATATTGCAGCGATTTATGGTCCGTGAAAAGACTAAACTTCTCCCCTAAGATATAATGCCTCCATATCTTCAATGCGAAGACAACCGCGGGAAGTTCTAAGTCATGGACCGGATAGTTTCCTTCATGTGGATTTAACTTGCGAGAAGGATACGCAATAGCCCGTCTCTCTTGTTGAAGCACACCTCCTAATCCTTGAAGAGATGCATCGGTGAAGACTAGATATTCCAATCCCAGTTTTGGTAATGAAATGACTAGAGCCGAAGTTTGCTTAGCTTTGAGCTCATCAAATGCAACCTGACAAGAATTATCCCAAATAAATATCACCCCCTTCCGGGTTAAATTAGTCAAAGGGTTAGCGATTTTAGAGAAACCCTTGATAAATCGACGGTAATAACCCGTCAAACCTAGAAAACTATGAACCTCGGTAGGTGTCGTGGGCTGGCCCCACTCCCTCACCGCAACCACCTTGCTTGGATCCACAGATATACCCTGGGACGTCACCACATGACCCAGAAACTATACCTCCTGTAACCAAAAGCCACACATCTCGAACTTAGCATACAATTGATGATCCCTCAATCTTTGTAGGACTAACCTCAAATGAATAGCATGATCAGACTCCGTTCGAGAATAGACTAAGATTTCATCGATGAATACAATAACTAATTGGTCCAGGAAATCCTGAAACACCCTATTCATGAGATCCATAAATACAACAGGGGCATTGGTTAGTCCAAAGGGCATAACCAAAAATTCATAAGACCCGTATCTTGTCAGAAAAGAGGTCTTATATACATCCTCCTCTCGTATCCTCAACTGGTGATATCCCGTCCTCAAATCGATCTTTGAGAAGTACGACGCTCCTCAAAGTTGATCAAACAAGTCATCGATACCAGGTAAAAGATATTTATTCCGGATCGTGACCTTGTTCAATTCTCTGTAGTCCACACATAACCGGAGAGAACCATCCCTTTTCTTTACAAACAACACTGGTGCACCCCAAGGCGATGCACTACGTCTAATAAATCCCTGCTCCAACAACTACTGAATCTGATCTCTCAACTCCCTCATTTCCATAGGAGCCATTCGATATGGAGCCTTTGCAATAGGCCTCGTTCCCGATGCTAAATCGATCACAAACTCTATCTCCTTACTAAGAGGTAAACCCGGTATCTCCCGGAAAACACCCTCAAAATCTCTCACAATCGGAATAGAATCCGAGGGAACAACTACATCCCTAGAAGTATCCTCGGCAATACAATACAAATAAGTACTAGTACTCCCCTCTAAACGAGGCAAAACAACCAAGAACATTTCTTGTCCCGGAACGGCGAAGACTATACTCTTCCCATAATAATTTACTATCGCATGATATTTCATAAGACAATCCATGCCCAAAATCACATCATACCCGACCATGTCAAGGACGAGTAAATCGGCCACAAAACATAAATTACCAAGAGTAATTCCCATATTTTTACAGACGAGTAAAATGAGTGAACCATCACCCATAGAGGACTCCACACTAGTAAAAATACCCCCAGCAGATTTTATCAACTCATTGGTCTGAGCAAAGCTCTTGGAAATGAAAGAGTGTGTCGCACCCGTATCAAATAAAACGCGACCCATATATCCCTGAATAAGGAACTTACCCTCAATGGCTGGCGGTGCCGGCAGATCAGGAGGAAGCATAGCATCCTGAATATGATAAACTCTCCTATACTGCAACTGACCCTGCTATGGAGGAACAACCGGGTTAGGTACCTGTGGAGGAAACTGGACATACTGCTGCTGAAGAGCCCTAGGAAACTGTCTGCCAATCAGCTGAAGACATTCCCTCTTATAATGACCCACCTCACCGCATTGGAAACACCGACCCACCATATTCTCCGCATTACGGCCCCCATTATTTCTAGATCGATTAACACCTTGGCCCTGATGGCCTCTACCTCCTTGACCACCCCGTCCTTCTTGTTATTATGGGGCACCCTAACCATGCCTATTATTTTGGCTCCCTGAATTGAACCCACTAGAACGTTGCCTCTTTGAAAAGTCCCCCTGCTGGGAATCCCTTTCCTTCTGTTTACTACCCGAAGATTGGGACGAGGGAAAGATTCCTCCTCCGCTCCCACTACCTCCAGGCCTCCCCACTTGCCCTACTACCATGGCTTTCATGCCACTTTTCACAAACAACCTATGCTCTTGGCAATATAGTAGTGCTGTATTCATTACCTCACCAAAAGTTTGCAATGCCGGATTACCCAGCAAGTGTTGTCGGATTCTCCAGTTCAAGCCCCTCAAAAACTTTGAATACTTCATTTCTGTGGGAGTCACCTCATTCGTTACAAAACTTGCCAACCGGGTGAAATCCTCTTCACACGCTGCCACGGATCTCTCTCCTTGCACGATATCTTGCAACCTCCTTCTCATCTGCCCTTGAATTGCGAGAGGAAAGTACTTTTGATCAAACAAGACCCATAATTCAGAAATCGACATGGTATCTCTTTGTTCTGGTGTAGTCATTGACTCCCACCAATGCAATGCAACCCCAACAAGTTTAAATGTAGCAAGGACTTGCTTCATTTCCTCGCTACATTCCACCATGCGCAGATGGCGTTGCATGTCTTTCTTCCATTGATTTTCCCTTATAACATCCGATCATCCATCAAATTCTGGGGGTTGACCCTTTAGAAAAGATTCCCTAGCTCTCTCCCACGGAGAAGGTCCCGTAGGAGCTTGGGCATCTTGTGCTCCCTGTTGCGCTTGTGGCATTTGTTGAGCCACTGCCGTCATAGCCGCATTAACTACTTGAGCCACTATGTTTGCTACATCGGCAACATTTATTATTCCTTGTGGTGGCAGTGGAGGACCAACCTCCTCTTCTACAAACTCTATTTCGACTTTCCGGGCGACCTCTCTTAGGCGGCATCTGAGATGGAGAAACAATGGAATTAGAATACTATATAAAGTAATCTATCTTGCAGAAGGTCGTAAACATGAACAACAAAGCAGTCCTAACATTAGGCGCTATATCAAAGAATGCTACGATAGAACGTGACAAGTACACATAGACCTTAAAGACTCTAGAACCTGATGCTCTGATACCATCTGCGACAACTAGCAATCCAAAATAACGGGTGGCCAGCCCGATACCTCAACATAACGGAAATCATGGATGGAAATCATTCTCAGCATCAACACAATAAAATAGGTATACGGGAAAAACACCCAATAAAACACAAAACGGGTGGCCAAAAATGTTAGTTTAAATTCAAGTTAAAGAAAACAAGTTAAAAAACCCCATCCGATATGAAGTGGAATTCCAAGGAAACTAAATTAACACAAAAATAACATACAATAAAACGACCAAATAATCTGTCGGTCAACAGTTACATCCAACACAATACAACAATTTAATAATTTACATAATACATCCATTAAAAATTACAAAAGTTTGGGCTACCCTCCCGAATGAAAGACCCGATCATATCTAGAATTCAAAAATGAAAGCGTCTAATAAAATATCCCATGATAATCCGGAAAATCTCATAGCTCCTCGAAAGAAATGGAATAGAAATGTCACAATGGGCGCCCTTGCGGAGGAGCACCTGAGCGGATACAATAACATGCACGACATGGAAAATGAACGGGTCAGGGCCCGGTTTATATATGATCACCAGAAGAACAAGAAGCATGATAGGTATGATCAGTTAATCATGAATAGTGTAGATGAAACTCTAGCAACCCAAATATCGAGCATGATAAGCCAATTCAAATGATTCTACATTTATAAGATTATGAAAAAGAATAAAATTTAACACCATTATTCCATCATATCTTTCCCTTTTCCATTCCTTAGTAGGAATATAATTACCATCATATTTTCATATGGTAATTCACATATATCAAGTCCCACTTGAGTTAGAAAGGTTATACTTTTATACATATAACGATTCTAAGACCACCCCTTCAAGTTTCCCCACTGGGCGTGCCCCTAAACGACTATCATCTTCCAGTGCTTATCTATACAACACAACCTGGGCACCTAACGCACGTCAGGAAGTGGCCATATACCTGCGAGTGAGTCATAACCACACCCGGAATTACCTCACTAGCACAGAAAAACATATATAAATCCCGCATAGGGCCGAGGACAATAGTCTCCCTGCATTCACTAGTCAGGGGACATCACCTCATGTGCGAGCTTCCCTTATGATAACATTTAGAGAGGTGTGTTTAAGTAATTAACATTTACCAATTTCATCTCATCATCACTTTCATTTATCACATGCATGTTTCATTTTATTTGAAACCATTATCCTTGAATATTTTCATTAATATTCATCATATTTTTAAGTGCCAAGTTATTCTCCAATTGATCACAAACATCACACAAATCCCCAAGATGTTATACACCTCAATAGGGCTTCTAAAAATCTCCAAATATGGGCTTAGACCTCTTAATTCCCAATAATATGCGAAAAGAAAAGAAATGCCTAACATCACTTTTTTGTATCCCCAGAATGAATCCCAAGTGAACCCATTCAACTCTAGGGTAACGACCAAACTCAACTAAAACTCTAAAACTCTAAGTTTACTTCATACAAGAAGGTTCCTAGTCCCTATTGAAAAGAAGAAACATAGGAAACAAAAATTAAAGTTTAAGAGTGAAAAACAGGGGACCGGTCGACCGGTCTTGAGACCGCGGTCGATCGCGTCTTAAAATTTGTCCTACAAAGAAAAGCAGAAAGTCCAGGTTGAGGGGGTCGGTCGACCGATCACGAATCGCGGTCGACCGTGCTCCATATTTTAGACTTTGGTAGAAAAGCAGTGTGCCCTCCCCCGGAGAACCGGTCGACCGGTCCTGGACCCACGGTCGACCGGTCATAGCATACCTAGTATCCCTTTCTTCTACCAACAACAAAACCCCTCATCATTTATTACTACCAACTAAATTTAAATGCATCAACCCACCATAGTTTGCACAAATATCAAATCAAGTCAACCTCCAACGATCAAAAGCCCATAATTCCAACAAAAAGACCTAATTTTCTTAAACCATACATAACCACAACTATCAATACTAATTATTCCACTTAAATCATATAATAGCAAGTAGGAAACTTGCCTCAAGGTTGCAAATTCCAACTTTGATGGAGATAAATGAAAGACAAAAATTACCCAATCTTCAATCTCTCTATTTCTCCTTAGGTTTTCTTCTTCTCTTTCTCTCTCTCTCGCTCTTTAGGCTTAAGGATAGAATTAAAGGAATAGTGACTTAATTAAGACATAAAAAGTTCCTTAATCTAAATTAACAACTTAAGTGATCAATACCGCGATAAAACAATACGCAACTACTCATTTAAACCACAACCAGTCAAAAGTGCCCAAAATCTCAAAATACAATATGGCACATAATTTGACTATCTCGCACCTTTCGGAACTAACTACGCCCTACAAATTATCATTTGGAAATTTTATAACTCATTTTAAGTTCCGATTTCATTTTAAGCCAAATGTCATTTTATATCTTATGGCATAATAAAACTCAACATGATGATATTCACCCACACATAAGGTAAATATGCAACCTCTTAGTAAATATTAACTTTTCCTCACTAAATTAATACTTACTCCACATGCCAACATTTTATATCTAATTACTATACCTAGTAAATAAATATAAAATAGGATTTCAAAAGTGAGGGTTGTTACATACTCCCCCCCTTATGAGAGAATTTTGTCCCCAAAATTCAAGCGTACCTTGTATAAAGAGATGCGGATATTTTTCCCGCATATCGTCCTTGCGTTCCCATGTTGATTCCTTGGCATTATGGTGACTCCATTCGACTCGCACCAAGGGAAACACTCGTGACCTCAGCCTACGCTCTCCATGCTCCAAAATAGCAACCGGTTGTTCTTCATATGAAACGTCGGGTTGCAAGTCAATATCTTCGAAAGGAATATGACAAAATGCACCTTCGCACCTCTTATACTTATTTAGAGAGGAAACATGGAATACATCATGAATTTGTTGCAACAATTCCGGTAAGGCAAGTTGATAGGCCACGGGACCCACCTTCGCAATAACTAGAAAAGGTCCAACAAATCGCGGCGCAAGCTTCCCCTTCTTCCCGAAATGCTTGATGCCTTTCATTGGTGATACTCGAACTAAAACTTGGTCCCCAATATCCAATTCCAAGTGCCTTATACCCTCATCGGTATAGCTCTTTTGGCGGTCTTGGGCTATCCGAATGCGATTTCGAATAAGTTCAATTTTAGAGGAAGTGTCTTGGATCATTTCAGGTCCAAGGAATTTATTATCGCCCACTTCTAACCAACAAGCGGGAGATCTAAAAGGCCTTCCATACAAAGCCTCATAAGGTTCCATTCCAATTGTAAATTGGTATGAGTTGTTATAAGCAAACTCAACCAATGGGAGATATTGTTCCCAACCCCCTTTGAAGTCAAGCATACACATACGAAGCATATCCTCCAACATCTGGTTTGCCCTTTCGGTTTGGCCTTCTGTTTGAGGATGATAAGAAGTGCTCAACTTCAATTCGATCCCCAACGCCTCTTGGAAACTTCACCAAAAGTGGTAGACAAAGATCTTATCTCGGTCGAAAACTATATTCAAAGGCACCCCATGGAGTCTAACAACCTCCTCGATGAATAATCGGGCATAGTGAGCAATGTCAAAATCTGTCCGTATGGGTAGGAAATGTGTCGACTTAGTTAAACGATCGACAATCACCCAAATAGAATCATACCCACTCTGTGATCTCGGCAAGCCCGTAATAAAATCCATCGACATGCTTTCCCATTTCCATATCGGAATCTCTAACGGTTGCAACAAACCTGTCGGTCGCTGATGATCTATCTTGACCAACTGACAAGTAGTGCATTAGGACATGAACTCAGAAATATCCCTCTTCATGCATGGACACCAATACTGACGTCCATGTCTTGATACATTTTGTCCCCTCCGGGATGTACCGTAAATTTAGACTCGTGATATTCGGCCATCACCGCCGAACTCAAATCTTCTTCCTCAAGAATAATAAGTCTTCCATGGAAGCGTAATCCACACTCAGAACTAATTGAGTAGGACTCGACTCCCTCGGACAATAATCGGTGTATAAGGTCTTGGCAACCCTTATCCTTCCCTTGGGCTTCTACAATTCTTACCACAATGGTAGGAGTAATGGTCATTACCAACATGAACGCTCTCGCCACTGCATCCTCCTGACTGAGTTCCTTCCACTTAACTTTCCATACATCAGCTAACTCTCCTTCGGGCTTTCTACTCAAGTCATCCGCCACAACGTTCGCCTTTCCCGGATGATAGTGGATATCAAATTGATAATCTTTCATGAATTCCAACCATCGATGCTGTTGGATATTCAAATGTTTCTGTGAAAATGAATATTGCAGCGATTTATGGTCCGTGAAAAGACTAAACTTCTCCCCTAAGAGATAATGCCTCCATATCTTCAAGGCAAAGACAATCGTGGTAAGTTTTAAGTCATGCACCGGATAGTTTCATTCATGGGGATTTAACTTGCGAGAAGCTTACGCAATAGCCCATCTCTCTTGTTGAAGCACACCTCCTAATCCTTGAAGAGATGCATCGGTGAAGACTAGATATTCCAATCTCGGTTTTGGTAATGCAAGGACTGGAGCCAAAGTTAACTTATCCTTGAGCTCATCAAATGTAACCTGATAAGAATTATCCCAAATAAATAGCACCCCCTTCCGGGTTAAATTAGTCAAAGGGTTAGCGATTTTAGAGAAACCCTTGATAAATCGACGGTAATAACCCGTCAAACCTAGAAAACTATGAACCTCGGTAGGTGTCGTGGGCTGGCCCCACTCCCTCACCGCAACCACCTTGCTTGGATCCACAGATATACCCTGGGACGTCACCACATGACCCAGAAACTGTACCTCCTGTAACCAAAATCCACACATCTCGAACTTAGCATACAATTGATGACCCCTCAATCTTTGTAGGACTAACCTCAAATGAATAGCATGATCAGACTCCGTTCGAGAATAGACTAAGATTTCATCGATGTATACAATAACAAATTGGTCCAGGAAATCCCGAAACACCCTATTCATGAGATCCATAAATACAGCGAGGGCATTGGTTAGTCCAAAGGGCATAACCAAAAAATCATAAGACCCGTATCTTTTCAGAAAAGAGGTCTTGGATACATCCTCCTCCCGTATCCTCAACTGGTGATATCGTGTCCTAAAATCAATCTTTGAGAAGTACGACGCTTCTCGAAGTTGATCAAATAAGTCATCGATACCAGGTAAAGGATATTTATTCCGGATGGTGACCTTGTTCAATTCTCTGTAGTCCACACATAACCGGAGAGAACCATCCCTTTTCTTTACAAATAACACTGGTGCACCCCAAGGCGATGTACTACGCCTAATAAATCCCTGCTCCAACAACTACTGAATCTGATCTCTCAACTCCCTCATTTCCATAGGAGCCATTCGAAATGGAGCCTTCACAATGGGCCTCATTCCCGATGCTAAATCGATCACAAACTCTATCTCCCTACTAGGAGGTAAACCCGGTATCTCCCAGAAAATATCCTCAAAATCTCTCACAACCGGAATAGAATCCAAGGGAACAACTACATACCTAGAAGTCTCCTCAGCAATACAATACAGATAAGTACTAGTACTCCCCTCTAAACGAGGCAAAATAACCAAGAACATTTCTTGTCCCGGAACGGCGAAGAATATACTCTTCCCATAAAAATTTAGTATCGCATGATATTTCATAAGCCAATCCATGCCCAAAATCACATCATACTAGACCATGTCAAGGACGAGTAAATCGGCCTCAAAACATAAATTACCAAGAGTAATTCCCATATTTTTACAGACGAGGAAAATGAGTGAACCATCACCCATAGAGGACTCCACACAAGTAAAAATACTCTCAGCGGATTTTATCAACTCAGTGGTCTGAGAAAAGATCCTGGAAACGAAAGAGTGTGTTGCACCCCTATCAAATAAAATGCGACCCATATATCCCTGAATAAGGAACTTACCCACAATGGCTGGCGGTGCCGGTGGAGCAAGACGAAGCATAGCATCCTGAATATGATAAACTCTCCCATACTATAACTGACCCTGCTGTGGAGGAACAACCGGGTTAGGTACCTGTGGAGGAAACTGGACATACGGCTGCTGAGGAGCCCTAGGAAACTGTCCCCCAATCAGCTGAGGACATTCCCTCTTATAAGGACCCGCCTCACCGCATTGGAAACACCAACCCACCATATTCTCCGCATTACGGCCCCGATTATTTCTAAACTGATTAACACCTTGGCCCTCATGGCCTCTACCTCCTTGACCACCTTGGCCTGCTTGTTGTTGTGGGGCACCCTGACCGTGCCTATTATTTTGGCTCCCTAAATTGAACCCACTAGAACGTTGCCTCTTTGACAAGTCCCCATGCTGGGGATCCCTTTCCTTCTGTTTACTACCCGAAGATTGGGACGAGGGAAAGACTCCTCCTCCACTCCCACTACCTCCAGGCCTCCCCACTTGCCCTACTACCATGGCTTTCTTGCCACTTTGCATAAATAAACTATTCTCTTGGCAATGTAGTAGTGATGCATTCATTACCTCACCAAAAGTTTGCAATACCGGATTACCCAGCACGTGTTTCCGGATTCTCCAGTTCAAGCCCCTCAAAAACTTCGAAACCTTCCTTTCTTCGGGAGTCACGTCATCCGGTACAAAACTTTCCAACCGGGTGAACTCCTTTGCATAATCTACCACGGATCTCTCTCCTTGCACGATATCTTGTAACCTCCTTCTTATCTCCCCTTGAATTGCGGGAGGAAAGTACTTTTGATCAAACAAGACCCAGAATTCAGAAATCGACATGGTATCTCTTTGTTTTGGTGTAGTCATTGACTCCCACCAAAGCAATGCAACCCTAACAAGTATAAAAGTAGCAAGGACTTAATTCTTTTCCTCACTACATTCCACCATGCGCAGATGGCATTGCATGTCTTTCGTCCATTGATTTGACCTTATAACATTCGAGCATCCATCAAATTTTGGGGGTTGACACTTTAGAAAAGATTCCCTAGCTCTCTCCCACGGAGAAGGTCCCGTAGGAGCTTGGGCATCTTGTGCTCACTGTTGAGATTGTGGCATTTGTTGAGCCACTGCCGTCATAGCCGCATTAACTGCTTGAGCCACTATGTTTTCTACATCGGCAACATTTATTGTTCGTTGTGGTGGCGGTGGATGACCAACCTCCTCTTCTACAACTCTATTTCGCCTTGCCGAGCGACCTTTCTTAGGCGGCATCTGAGATGGAGAAACAATGGACTTAGAACACTAGATAAAGCAATCTATCTTGAAGAAGGTCATAAACATGAACAACAAAGCAGTCCTCACTTTAGGCGCTATATGAAAGAATGCTACGGTAGAACGTGACAAGTACACATAGACCCTAAAGACTCTAGAACCTGATGCTCTGATACCATCTGCGACAACCCGCAATTCGAAATAAGGGGTGGCCAGCCCGATACCTCAACATAACTGAAATCATGGATGGAAATCATTCTCAGCATCAACACAATAAAATAGGTATACGGGAAAACCACCCAATAAACCTGAAAACGGGTTACCAAAAATGTTAGTTTAAATGCAAGTTAAAGAAAATAAGTTAAACAACCCCATCCGATATGAAGTGGAATTCCGAGGAAACTAAATTAACATAAAAACAACATACAATAAAAGGACCGAATAATCTGTCGGTCAACAGTTACATCCAACACAGTACAACAGTTTAATAATTTACATAATACATCCATTAACAATTACAAAAGTTTGGGCTACCCTCCCTAATGAAAGACCCGACCATATCTAGAATTCAAAAATGAAAGCGTCTAACAAAATATCCCATGATAATCCGCAAAATCTCATAGCTCCTCGAAAGAAATGGAATAGAAATGCCACAACGGGCGCCCTTACGGAGGAGCACCTGAGCTGATACAATAACATGCACGACTTGGAAAATGAACGGGTCAGGTCCCGGTTTATATATGATCACTAGAAGAACAAGAAGCATGATAGGTATGATCAGTTAATCATGAATAATGTAGATGAAACTCTAACAACCTAAATGCCAAGCATGATAAGAAAATTTAAACGATTCTACATTTATAAGATTATGCAAAAGAATAAAATTTAACATCATTATTCCATCATATCTTTCCCTTTTCCATTCCTTAGTAGGAATATAATTACCATCATATTTTCATATGGAAATTCACATATATGAAGTCCCACTTGAGTTAGAAAGGATATATTTTTATACATATAACGATTCTAAGACCGCTCCTCCGAGTTTCCCCACTGGGCGTGCCCTAAATGACTATCATCTTCCAGGGCCTATCTATACAAGACAACCTGGGCACCTAACTCACGTCGGTAAGTGGCCATATACCTACGAGTGAGTCATAACCACACCCGGAATTACCTCACTAGCACCAAAAAACATATATAAATCCTGCATATGGCCGAGGACTATAGTCTCCTTGCATTCACTAGTAAGGGGACATCACCTCATGCGCGAGCTTCCCTTATGATAGCATTTAGAGAGGTGTGTTTAAGTAAATTAACATTTACCAATTTCATCTCATCGTCACTTTCATTTATCAGATGCATGTTTCATTTTATTTGAAACCATTAGCCTTGAATATTTTCATTAATAGTCATAATATTTTTAATTGCCAAGTTATTCTCCAATTGATCACAAACATCACACAAATCCCCAAGGTGTTATACACCTCAATAGGGCTTCTAAAAATCTTGAAATATGGGTTTAGACCTCTTAATTCCCAATAAGATGCGAAAAGAAAAGAAATGCCTAACATCACTTTTTTGTATCCCCAGAATGAACCCCAAGTGAACCCATTCAACTCTAGGGTAACGACCAAACTCAACTAAAACTCTAAAACTCTAACTTTACTTCATGCAAGAAGGTTCCTAGTCCCTATTGAAAAGAATAAACCTAGGAAACAAAAATTAAAGTTTAAGAGTGAAAAACAGGGGACCGGTCGACCGGTCCTGAGACCGCCGTCGACTGCGTATTAAAATTTGTCCTACGAAGAAAAGCAGAAAGTCCAGGTTGAGGGGGTCGGTCGACCGGTCATGGAACGCGGTCGACCGCGCTCCATATTTCAGACTTTGGTAGAAAAGCAGTGTGCCCTCCCCCGGAGACCCGGTCGACCGGTCCTGGACCCGTGGTCGGCCGGTCATAGCAGACCTAGTATCCCTTTCTTCTACCAACAATAAAACCCCTCATCATTTATTACTACCAAATGAATTTAAATGCATCAACCAACCATATTTTGCACAAATATCAAATCAAGTCAACCTCCAAGGATCAAAAGCCCATAATTCCAACAAAAAGCCCTAATTTTCTTAAACCATACATAACCACAACTATCAACATTAATTATTCCACTTAAATCATATAATAGCAAGTAGGAAACTTGCCTCAAGGTTGAAAATTCCAAATTTGATGGAGATGAATGCGAGAAAAAATTACCCAATCTTCAATCTCTCTATTTCTCCTTAAGTTTTCGTCTTCTCTTTCTCTCTCTCTCTCTAGGATTAAGGATTGAATGAAGGGAATAGTGACTTAATCAAGACATAAAACGTGCCTTAATCGATAATTAACAACTTAAGTGATCAATACAGCGATAAAACAATACACAACTACTCATTTAAGCGACAACCAGTCAAAAGTCCCCAAAATCTCAATATACAATATGGCACATAATTTGACTATCTCGTACCTTCCGGAACTAACTACGCCCTCCAAATTATCATTTGGAAATTTTATAACTCATTTTAAGTTTCGATTTCATTTTAAGCCTGGTGTCATTTTATATCTTATGGCATTATAAAACTCAACATGATGATATTCACCCACACATAAGGTAAATATGCAACCTCTTAGTAAATATTAACTTTTCTTCACTAAAATAATACTTACTCCACATGCCAATATTTTATATCTAATTACTATACCTAGTAAATAAATATAAAATAGGATCTCAAAAGCGAGGGTTGTTACAAGATTGAAGATCACGATGTTTCACACCCTGATGAGAAAAGCTTTGAGAGTTTTGATGTTGAAGAAAAATTTGAGAACTTACAAATTTTATCTTTTCAGTTTTGGGATTCATGGGAGGGTAAATTGGTATAGGCATTTTTTTTTTGATAATTCGGATATCTTATGTATGTACCGTCATAAACATAGGGGGAGATTTGTAAGTACATATTTTTAATAAGTCCATCACAATTAATTATTTCATATACCGCTACAAGTCGTCGAAGAATTGTGAAGATTGTATCTACAAAAGATGAATCCGAATTACCAGTTTCCATCAACATTCAGTCCCAACAATATGAACTTTGGTAAGATATTGTTTTAAAGTTTCATTTAAATTTCATATTAAGAGTGTTGGGATATTTTTAAAAGGATTTTAAAAAAAACTTTGTTATAAAAATTGTTTTTATAAATGTTTATTTTTAAAGAGGTTTTATAACTGTTTGTGAAAAACTGCTACAGCTGTAAATGTACCTTGGTTTCGACGCCAAGGTCGTTCAAGAGAGATCTCAATCTCTTTCTAATGACATTGGGATGTCGCACGTAGTCGTTCAAATGACACACAATCTTGTTCAAACGAGATGGGGATCTCGTTCGAACGACCCTGCTTTGGCTGACACGTCTGACTTCATCCTGATTCTTTGACCGACTCAATTTTCCTATAAAAGAGATCTGCTTGCCTTTTTATTTTGTGGAGAACAGTTTCAGCTTTAAAGTTTTTTATATTTTTGAAACTTTTGTGTATCTGCCCAGTTTTAATTCAATACCTTTTGGCAGAAAGTTTTTTTCCAACAATTTTAAGGGTTCCAATATTTTATTTTCAATTCACAAAATCCCAATTACTTTTGTGTATATTATTTTGTGGAACCCAAGAACATATTTTGTTTTTATTCATATTTCGTGGGGAAATCTCTACAACCGACAGCTGCGTGCTACTGTGGAGGGAGTCCTTACAAAGTTCACATCTTGTGGAGAAGCCGTTTCTCTTCTTCACTGCTACCCTCCTGGAAAGGAAAAGTTCCAGCCGAGACATCAAAACCGACACCTGCGGGTATTTCATATGTCACCCTATTTCATTGTAATCCATGTAAGTCGTTTTCTTACAAAATTATAGTGAAATAAATGGTTTTGCCCCTTTGGGGGATTTTTCCTTAAGCTTGTGTCGCATGCTTTATTTATTTTATGGTTTGACACATGCACACACGCAGTTGAATGATTTGGGTCTGAATTAGTTTGTTTAAAAATAGACTCTAATTAAATAAGGCTTAATTGGAAACTTTTGAATTTAATTTAATCAATTATCACACAGTCACGTTTCACAAATTGGTATCAGAGCTTATTTAAGCGATCACCACTTCTCATTAACAAAACACATTTTTCAAAAAGGGGGAAGGACATTGAATAACATTTAAAAGAGAAGATAATAAAACTCAAACAGACTATTGCTTACTTAGAATAAGAGACTTATAGACATGCAAAGACATTAAAGTTATACCAGGTGAAAGCTTAACAAATCAACATCGTCTATTAGTAAGTAATTAAAGGATTTAGTACTGAAAAGAGAAAATAGGTTATCAAAATATTAAATGAAAGGATTTTAAAGAAATGCAAAGAGATTGAATTTAGAGATAATTTCCTGTTAAACTTGAAGTGGAATTAGTAGGACAATGTTAACAAAATTTTGTCAAAACAAAGAATGATATCGAGAAAATAAGTAAGCAAGTTTTTAGTGATATTAAAGGAAAAAGATTCATAAAAAAGAAACTTGTTGGTGGAATGAGGAAGTGAAAAAGATAGTACAAAAGAAACGAGTATGTTTTAAAGAGTGTCAAAAGAGTAAAAATCAAGAAGATTTAGAAAAGTATAAGAAGTCAAAAAGTTAAGTAAAAGAGTTTATTAGAAATGTGCAACACAACGTACTAGATAATCTTTATAATAAATTAGGTACTAAGGAAGTTGAAAAGGGAATATATAAATTGGCAAAGAATAAAGATAGACTGACAAGGGATATGGGTCTAGTTAACTGTATTAATGACATAAATAAAAATATATTAATTCACAATAAGGATATTCTAGATAGATAAATTATTTTCAAGTATTATTGAATGAAGAATATCTGAGAAAAGATGTCGAGAACATTGGACTGAATATAGCAATGGTATGTCCGAATACTAAAAAAGAAGTATATATATTAATAAGGAAAATGGAACAGAATAAAATGGTTGGCCTGGATATAGTACCCATAGAGGTGTGGAGAACCCTTGGAATGGTTAACATGCTTATTTAAGAAAATTTGAAGAGAAGGAAACGTGCCAGATGAGCGGAGGAAAAGCACCATAATACCTTTGTATACATAAAAGGGATATACATAAATGCGATAATTATAGAGGAATCAAAATGATGAATCACACACTATGAAATAATGAAAAAAGGTTATAGAACAAAGATTAAGAAATAAGTTAACTATTTCGGGCAATCAATTTAATTTTATACCTGAATGATCCACCACATAAGCTATTTACTTATTAAGATAGTTAATGGGAGAAATGTATAATTAGAAAGGTTCTAAAAACTATGGGGCGTGATCAAGGCGTGGAGGTCAAGCCTTAAGCCTTATAAGCCTAGGTGGGCCTTAGGCGTAAAAAGGAATGAAAAGGCGTTTAGGCCTTTTTAATATATTTTAATATTTTTTACGTAAATTTTTTTTTCATTTTGAAATAAAAGTTATCTTAATCATTCATCATCATCATCATCATCATCATCATCATCATCATCATCATCATCATCATCATCATCATCATCATCATTGCCTTAATCCCATGATATGGGGTCGGCCACATGGATTCTCATTTTACATTCTAATTTATTATATGGATTATTATCATTCAAATTTAATTCCTGAAGGTCTCTCGTAATAATTTCCTCCCACGATAGATTAGGGCGGCCTCTTTTTCTTTTACCATCCATTTCCATCAATCTTTCTCTTGTTATATGGGAATCTACTGGTCTACGCAACACATGTCCGTACCACCTAAGTCTACTTTCTCTTAACTTATAGCTAATGGGAGGTACTCCTAACTTTTCTCTCACATATTGGTTTCTAATTTTGTCCTTCTAGTAATTCCTATCATCTGCCGGACCATCCTCATCTCACTAACATTGAGACTTTGTTCATGTTTTTTCTTTAATGCCCAACATTCATATCCATATAGGGTCATTGGCTAACAACTGTTATATTAAATTTTCCTTTTAATTATTAATTATCCTCTTATCGCATAATACCCCACTCACTTGTCTCCATTTCATCCAACCAATTGATATTCTACTTATAACATCCTCATTAATATCACTGTTACTTTGTAACATTGAACCTAGAAAACACAATTTATTAGTTTGGTTTATCACTTTTTTCTTCATTCTTTAACATTATTTTACTTGATGCCTCATTATTAAATTTACATTCCATAAGTTCCATTTTATTTCTATTGATTTTTAGTCCTTTATACTCTAACGATTTTCTCCAACTATCTACTCTCATCGTTAAGCTTTCCTTTGATTTTTCTTCTAAAACTATATCATCCACAAACAACATACACCATGGGACATCTTCGTGTATGCCCATAGTAATCTCTTCCAAAACTACAACAAATAAATAAGGACTCAAGGCTGATCCTTAATGTATACCTACTATAATCGTAAAGTCATTAGTTTCTCCACACATAGTCTTTACTCTAGTCTTTGTGTTATCATGCATTTCTTCAATAATTTTAGTATAACTCATAGGGATTCTTTCCTCCTTAAAGCCCACCAAATTATATCTCTAGGTATTCTATCATAAGCATTTTCGAAATTTATAAAAACCATATGTAAACTTTTATTCCTAAATATCACTGTTCTAAAAAATCCGCCTAGCCTTGAGGCTTGGGAGAAACACCCCGCCTTAATCTTTTTACACCTTATTCTTGGTAAAACCCTTAAGGTGCACTTTTTTCTAAAAACAACAATGCTTTAGTGAAACGATATCTCCTTTTAAAGATTTTTTTACAAATCAGACCATTATCTCATCCAAAATAATCAAATAGTATGTTAATTTGCAAATATTCAGACATATTTTGATGATATGTAAAATTTTAGTATCTTAATATCCTTGTTATGGTAAAAAAATATTAAAATATATTAAAAACGCCTAAACGCCTTTTCATTACTTTTTACGCCTAAGGCCCGCCTAGGCTTCTAAGTCTTAAGGCTTGGCCTCAACGCCTCGATCACGCCCCATAGTTTTTAGAACCTTGCTAATTATAAATTTCTCCCATTAACTATCTTAATAATTAAATAGCTTATGTGATGGATCATTCAGGTATAAAATTAAATTGATTGCCCAAAATAGTTAACTTATTTCTTAATCTTTATTCTATAACCTTTTTCCATTATTTCATAGTGTGTAATTCATCAGTTTGATTCATTTATAATTACCGCATTTATGTATATCCCCTTTATGTATACAAAGGTATTATGGTTCTTTTCATCCGCTGATCTGACACGTTTCCTTCTCTTAAAATTTTCTTAAATAAGCATGTTAACCATTGTACCCCTACAATTCCAAGGGTTCTCCACACCTTCATGGGTACTATATCCAGGCCAACCACTTTATTCTTTTCCATTTTCCTTATTAATATATAAACTTCTTTTTTAGGATTCAGACATACCATTACTATATTCAGTCCAATGTTCTCGACATCTTTTCTCATATATTATTCATTCAATAATACTTGAAAATAAATTATCTATCTAGAATTTCCTTATCGTGAATTAATATATTTTGATTTATGTCTTTAATACACCTAACTAGACCCATATCCCTTGTCAGTCTATCTTTATTCTTTGCCAATGTATATATTTCCTTTTAACCTTCCTTAGTACCTAGTTTATTATAAAGATTATCTAGTACGTTCTGTTGTGCATTTCTAATAAACTCTTTTACTTCACTTTTTGACTTCTTATGCTTTTCTAAATCTTCTTGATTTTTACTCTTTTGCCACTCTTTAAAACATACTCGTTTCTTTTGTACTATCTTTTTCACTTCCTCATTCCACCAGAAAGTTTCTTTTTTATGAATCTTTTTCCTTTAATATCACTAAAAACTTGATTACTTATTTTCTCAATATCATTCTTTGTTTTGACAAAATTTTGTTTACATTGTCCTGCTAATTCCACTTCAAGTTTAACAGGAAATTATGTCTAAATTCAATCTCTTTGCATTTTTTTAAAATCCTTTCATTTAATATATTGATAACCTATTTTCTCTTTTCAGTACTTAAATCCTTTAATTGCTTATTAATAGACGATGTTGATTTGTTAAGCTTTCACCTGGTATAACTTTAATGTCTTTGCGTGTCTATAAGTCTCCTCTTCTAAGTAAGCAATAGTCTGTTTGAGTTTTATTCTCTTCGCTTTTAAATGTTATTAAATGTCCTTCCCCCTTTTTGAAAAATGTGTTTTGTTAATGCTCGATCATATGCGTTAGCAAATTTTAAGATAGTTTCCCCTTCTTCATTTCTCTTACCAAAACCACAACCTTCGTGTATCCTCGGATTACCATTCCGTTCTGTTCCTACATGTCCATTTAAGTAACCTCCCAAAAATATATTTGTATTCCCAGGAATTTGTTGTAATACTTCATCTAATAATTTCAAAAATGATTTCTATACATTTTCATCCAAAGCTTCTTGGGGCGCATAAGCACTTATAATATTCAATGTTGTTTTACTTAAAACGATCTTAGTACTCATTAATCTATCTCCCCATTGTTTAAAATGACTTTATGTTTTATATAGAGATCAACAACAATACCCACCCCATTTTTATGATTATCTATCCCTCCCGAGTAAAATAATTTATATTCTTATCCTATCTCTCTAGTATTTTGACCCTTCCATTTAGTTTCTTGCAGGCATGCTATATTGATTTTCCTTCGTTTTAAGGTATTCGTAAGTTCTTTACGCTTTCTAGTTACTGTTCCTAAATTTCACGCACCAAATCTGATTTTATGTATGTTATTTTCATTTATGTTTCGTCTTTTAATTAGAGAATCCATCACAAGATTTGACATAAATTTTATAGTCGGTTGTTAACCTGAAACTAACACATCTCATTTCACATTCAAACTTGGGCACCGACAATGGTAGAGCCAAAAAGATTAATTAAATTAACACTCTAATAGATAAAGATACAAAATATATGTGCTACCAAACTAAACTAAGAGGACAATATATATACCAACAATAATATAAAGCACAAGAAAAACACATCTAAGTATAAAATCCTACAAATTAACTAAAGTACACGCAAGTTAGATGAATAAAATTAATAAAAAACTAGAATAATAAGTAATAGAAATAACACACCTTGTGCAACACCCCTATTTTTAATTTTTTTTAAATTGGGATTAATTAGATTAAAATGGAAAATTAATAGGAAATTAATCCGGATTAAAATAAATATTAATTAGCGAGACAAGGGTAAATATTTATTTGTATGAATTATATTGAGTGTTACTTAGTGAACGAGTAATAAATTAGCAACAATGCATTAGGATTGTCGTGAGTGAGAAATACGATAATTTAGTCGGGACGCACGTGTCAGTCGTGCTTGGACTTATATTTATAAGATAAAATTTTAGTTATCTATGGATCATCCAAATGGTCATTTCGAGCGTGCCAATATTTTTGAAAGGGTCGAGACAGTCAGAAAAGTGTACTCGGGGGTTTAAATTAGGTCTCTTGGCAATTTTAGGCTAAACTGGCACCCTGGGAGGGCATTTCGTTTTTTTGACTTTTTATATCTAAGGAACCAACGAAATTCCTAAGTTTATATTATCATGTATGTTGAGGGTTCTAGGGTTAGTAGTTAGAAAAATAGAGAGACTCGATTAGAGGAGGAAGGTGAAGAATTCCAAGGCTCCCCGCACCACTTTTGCACTACCCCCACCACTGGAGTTTAGATCGGAAGGAGAGGAAGACAACTCCACCACTTTTCTCCATAAATAAGACCTAAAAACTCTAGGCAAGTGTTTATACTGCGAAATTTGAGTGCATATACTATCCATGTTATTGTAGGATTGATTATGTTCGTGAATAAATCATTTTTGGCTTTAAATTAGAGATTACATTTAGGTTATTGGGTAAAAATCATCATAGATATAAGCCACTTATACACGTAGCATGGATCTGATAATTTGGTAACATGAGAATATGGAAAAATCTAGGTCTATTGATGTTCTTGAACAAAAAAATAATAATCTACAGTTTCAGGATTAAAGTGTAGAATTAATCCGGTTTAAATCATTTTCATTTATGATTTGGTTATGTTAGAAATCATTTACACATGCTATTATACGGTTTGATATAATTGGTTGGGAGTTTGGGAATGTATTATGATGGTTTTGAGGGTTGAAAATAGTCAAAAATTCTAGCAGAAAAGATGATGGGCTATCAGGTACCTAGAATCGATTCGGCCTACCCCTCAAATCAGTTTGGCTGTACACTCAAACCAGTTCACCTGCACATTAGAATATGTTTGGGTGAGCTGTTAGCCCCGGACTTGGTTTGTTAAAATTTTTAAGAGGTGAGGATTGGAGTTTTCCCCAATTTAGGTTAATTAAGACTGGGAATTATTGGGCATATTTTGATATTAAATGATTTTACGAGAATTAGAATGGGTCACGGAGAGCATGAGTGAACTTCAGACCAGGCCAGTAGTAGAGAGACATTATAACTACTGAAATAATCTAAGGGGTAGTTAGGACCCTTAGAGTAGTGGGAAAATACTCAGGTATATACGAAGAGAAGTATAGTGGTGAATTAATAATATGTGGGATGTTGGAGAGTTATATGTTGCGTACGGCATATATTATAGGCTGTGTTTATACCTATACTTATATATATATATATATTTAGTCTATACGGACGTCAGTCTGGAGTGTTTATTCCTGAAATATTTAGTTATTCAGTTTTTTTTATCATTTATTGTGTTGTTTACTGGAATGATGAATGTTATTTAATAGTTTCAATTATATCATGTAAATAAAAAATTACAATTTTGACACCGGGCCATTAGTGTATTAGTAATATAATTATGTCTCGACAGTGATGCTAAGAATGAAACCATTGATAATTCTTGTTTAATTTAATAATGGAACGATTACATAGGATTAGAATAGGGGGGTGTCACAGATGGTATAAAAGCATTGGGTTCTAGTATCCTTTGGATCTGTGCAGACTTGTCATGTTTCCAGCGTAGCGTTCTTTGACATAGATCCCTACTACTAGGATTGTTTCATTCATGAATACACATTTATGTCTTTAGCTATTTTGAGATATATTGAACTGTGGACTTACATAATTCTCTTTCCTTTCAAATGCCACCCAAACATGCACTACGACCCACCTGAGATGCACAACCTGAGTCGCCGCCAGCTCAGGCACATGGGACTATGAATGCTGCTGAGGTTTCCGCTATCGTTGTACAGGTAGTTAATGAACCTTTGACCATTTTTTCTCAGCAGGAACCACATGTTTCACCTCAGTCACATGTTTTGGAACCAGACCATATACACTCATTTTTATCTACATAGGAGGTAGTCAGAGATGACTTTTAGAAGGCTCATTCTCCCGAGTTTCACGGAAGCTCATATATTGTTGCTACTTACCAATTCAAGAAGGACATCCAACAAAATTTAGGTATTTACAAGTGCACTTCTATTCAAAGATAGATATTAGATACTTTTAAGCTAATGGGGAGGCCTTACAGTGGAGGGAGTTTTTCACCACCGCACAGGAGAGGGATATCATGCCTATTCGGGTGTTCTGGGAGTGATTCAACCACAAGTACTTTCCAATTGCCACTTAGACAGTGATGAGGTAAAAGTTCTTAGATGTCTCTCCGGAAGGAAAGACAGTGGCTGAATATGAGGAAAAAATCACTCGGTTGGAAAATTTCATACTAGATGAGGTGAGCACAGAGGATAAGAGGATACAACACTTTGTTAATGGTCTTAGTTGGCGAGTCCAACAACATTTGTTGGGTAACTCAATTATAAAGATGTATACATATGTTTTGAATGTCACTTAAGTTCATTATCAGGATCACCGCTTGCATGTGAAAGGAAAAAAATGTGCAGGAGAGTCCGACCAATAGGCCAGAACAACGGGTGGAGGTTCCAGTGGGGCACAATTGACTAAAACTCAGATGAGATAGGGTAAGCAGGGTTCCCAGTATGGGGATTCTACTAATTGTTTTCGATCAATAAATTTTAGGTAAGGGCAGGGTGGATTGATGCATGGCCATGAAGTTCAATAGGGAAAGCAACGTTTTTAGTAGGGCTAAGGCAGAGGTGGTAGCATCCAGTAGGGCTAGAGAGGGGAAAATTTCACTACTAGATGCTTCACATGTGGAAAGAATGGCCACAATCATCAGAATTGCCATGGGAATGGCAGGGTTCCTCATTAGAAGGGAACTCACCAGGATCCCCAGAGGCCTAGTTTTCTTGCCTCCCTTCCCGCACCAACACCACCATCAGCACTACCTACCCTACCAGTAATCACAATAGGGACAGTTACAGTATGAGCGTGTGTACAACATCCATCAGGATGCAGTTCAACATTAGATTTCTAGGCGTATCTTATTTGACACTAGGGCTTAACACTCGTTTATTGACACTAGATTTGGATGACCTGCAAGTTTGTTAGACATAGCCAATAATACAGTCGCGTATATAGACTCACCACTGGGTAGCAGGACCCTTATCTTCTCTCTTTATTGGGGAGTGAGTATAGACACCTGGAGACTTGTTTTGCCCACCGACATGCTCATGTTAGATATGTCAAAGTATGATACCATTATTGGCATGGATTGGCTTGCAGTGTACATAACCATGATTGATTGTTACAATAGGAGCATCGTGTTTGTTATTTTAGGCCAGGAGAAGTTCTTAGTGGTGATGCCCCGTCTTGAAGGAGGATCATCAACCCACTTATATAGAGGAGGAGACCTATAAGGGGGTAATGATCTCACTAGATTCGATTCCTATTGTGTGTGAGTTCACCAACGTATTTGAGGAGATAACGAGATTTTGGCCTAGTCAAGAGATAGAGTTTGTTATTGATTTAACATCGGGCACTCGACCGATAGCTCATGAGCCTTACAGTATGGCTCTTATAGATATGAAGGAGCTATAAGATAAGATTGAGAATCTTTTTGGACAAGGTTTTATCCGTAGGAATACTTCACCATGGGGTGTCCTAGCTCTATTTTTGAAGAAGCGAGATGGATCTCTTTGCCTACGTGTGGATTAGCGGGAGTTGAATAAAGTTATGATACCGAATAAATATTCATTTCCCCAAATCGATCACTTATTTGACCAATTAAGAAGAGTTTCCTACTTCTATAAGATAGATTTGAGATCAGAGTAACACCAGTTTCATATATGGGAGAAAGATGTATCTAAGATTGCATTTTTTATGAGATATGGCTCTTACGAGTTTTGGGTTTTGCCATTTGGGATAATAAACGCGCCAGCGGTGTTTATGGACTTGATTAGTAGGGTGTTGAGAGACTTAATAGATCAGTTTGTCATTGTCTTTATTGATTACATCCTGATTTATTCTCGGACTGAGGAGGAGCATGTAGATCATCTACGTCAGAATTTGCAGACATTGCGCGAGCATTAGTTGTATGATAAGTTTGAGAAATGCGGATTCTCGCTACATGAGGTATAGTTATTAGGCCATATTGTATCTAACATGGGGATATCAGTGGATTGGACTAAAGTGTTAGCGGCGAGGGAGTGGGGACAAGTCACGACACCAGTGGAAGTACGCAGTTTCTTAGGGTTAGTTGGGTACTATCGATGATTTATTCTGGGTTTTTCGAAGATTGTGGGTCTTTTGACAAACTTGACTCGCAAAGGGGTGCCGTTTATCTGGGATGAAGCTTGTCAGTTAGACTTTGATGAGCTAAAGGATAATTTGACTTCAGCACCAGTACTCACACTGCCTAGGACGGGAGTGGAGTATCTTATTTTTACTGACGTGTCCCTATAGAGACTTGGGGCTATGCTACAACAGGTTTATAGCTTATGCTTATTGCAAGCTTAAGCCTCAGGAGATGAATTTCCCCACCCATAACTTGTAGTCAGTGGCAGTCGCATTTGTCCTACGTATTTGGAGACATTACCTTATGGGGGAGAGGCTTCATCTATTCACATATCATAAGTCACTATATGTAACAACCCGGGGTTTTTGAGCAGCAATTTTATATCATCTTACCTGATGGGCTAATTTTATAAAATAGGGGATGTTGGAGCAAATATTGTTTCCCGGGAGATTTAGGGATAATATTTACTATGTTTTGTCTACTTACTGTATGAGAAGGTAAATAGCATTATATTGTGGTTTATTGCATCGTTATATGTTGAACGACGGTTACGACCAATATATATATATATATATATATATATATATTGGAGTATAATTAATGAAATAAAATGAAATTCGTAACATAAAAATGGTTCACCTTATTCCGAATGCCAAAGTAGGGGGTGCGGTTATTTTTAGAATAGTCGAGATAGTCGAAATAAGTGCCATGTTGTATTTTTGAGTTTCGGGTACTTTTGGGGGTGGTATGACTCAATTATGTGGATACGAGTCATTTTAATGGTGTATTAGAAATTAAAAGAGGGGAATTATGTTTTAAAATCCGTTTAAGTCCCCCAACCCTTTTTCTTTCTTCATTTTGTGAGAGAAGCCAAAGGAGAGAGAGAGAGAATAGAGAGATGAGAGAAATAGAGAAAAATGGAGATTTGGGCTGAATTTTCGTGCTACCGGAGGTGGATCCGAGAATACAACCTCGAGGCAAGTTTCTTACTTGCTAGTATATGAGTTAATGTGAATAATTTCTGTGATTGTTGTGTAAATTGGAAATTTTGAGAAAATAGTAGGTTTTGTAAAATTTGATGTTTTAGCCTTAGATCTTGTTGTTGATGTGATTTAAGTGATCATAAGGGTTTATTTTGGTGTATAATTTTAGTGGTTATGTTGTGGGGTGATAAGAGTAAAGAAATTTTAAGAATAAAGGGTGTGGGTTTTGGATTTGGATTTGGAGAAAAAGGGATTTTCGAGGACCTGATAGGCGCGGTCGACCGCGGTCCCAGGACAGGTCGACCGGTTATGCCAAAACGAGATTACTGCTTGCTTTGGTAGGAAAAATCTGCAAGGGCGGTCGACCGCGGTCCCCTGACCGGTCGACCAGTCCCCTGTTTTTCACCTTTATTTTTCCTAGTTTGTTTTAGCCTTTTCTTGTAGGTTCAAATTTTAGGAACCTTCCTTTGGGAAGTAATGGGGAGTACTAGAGGGTTGTTTTGGGTAGACTAAAGTCCTAGGATGAAATAGGATAATTGGGCTTACCCCGAGGGCTAGTTTGTATAGTTTAATATACGAATGGTTTTAGAAATTAACCTAAAGACAAATTGGAGATAAAATGTTAACGTTGAGGGTTTTTGGGAGATACTCCTTGAGGGAGACTCACTTTGATGGCTTATGAAATTGTATAAACCTTTGGAGACTATTTTGAGGATTATGGCACTTCGGGTCTTAGGGCCTTAATAAAATATGACTAAGAATAAGAAATGAATATTCTAAAACTTGGTACTAAATGGCTAAGTATAAAAGGATTTTTGAGAATGTAAAAATGGATGTTTTCAAATGGAAAGAAAAATGATTTTCATAAATGTTAATTTATGGGCACACACCTCCCTAAATCGCTATCATAAGGGAAGTTCGAACGCTTGGTGAAGCCCCCTAGCTAATGAATGTAGGGTGGATATATCCCTAGGCCGTATAACCGGTTCTTGTATATTTATTCTGCGCTGGATAGGTGATTTTGGGTGTGGTCATGACTATCCCGCAGGGGTATGGCCGTGTCCCGACGTGTCGGTATGATCCCAAGTTGTCTTGTATGATAGGCCCTGGAAGATGATAGCCATTTAGGGGTATTCCCAGTGGGGAAACTCGGAGGGGCGGTCTTAGAATCGTTATATGTATATGAAGATAACTATTCTGAATAATGTGGGACATTATTGATGTTAAAGCATTTTATGATAATAAAATGACTTTACTTACATTTCCTGGATGGAAGAAGGGAAATGGGTTATTAATTACATTTTCCTGGATGGAAGAAAAATAATATAATTGGTAAAGAAATCGTTGAAATAAGAATTATTGGTAAACCTTTGATAAAATGTTGTACCATTCATATATATTCCTTGAGAAGGAATTATGCTTTTAGATGGTGAATGGGTTCATTTATGTTTCCTGTAGTAGCTGTAGATGATTTTCCCACATACATATATATATTTATTACGTGTTGAGGGTCTAATGGATCTCGACGATCAACCTTGCCTAGTAGTAGTGTATCGGGGGGGTTCCTTGTTTGGATTTCGCTTTGCGAGACACCCCACGCATGAATAGGGCATAGTGTTGAGAATGGGGAGAAGTTATCCCTTGGTAATTTGGGGTTAACTGGAGCATCATCATTGATATTGCGTTAGGTTGCTTTTAGATTGAGAGGTGAGAATTATTATTGTTAACTGCGAGAGAATTTCGCACTTAACTGTCATGCATTTTAGTCACATGTGAATCATATCAAATTGGGCCCTGACCCGTCTATATTTCTTTGCTTTTGCACATACTCCTTGCCGTATAGGTGCTCTACCGCATGGACACCTGTATTTACATTTCCATTTCGGTTGTCATGGAGCTACGACATATTGCGGGTGTTGTAGGTTATTTGTTTTAGGCGCCTCTATCTTTTGTACTCTAGTTACGTTCTGTTTATTTATTCGGGCGTGTTTGCCCACGCTTTGCATTCACTTATTATATTATAATATATAAATTATAATACTCGGTGTAACTAATTGTATTGGTCAGTTCACCGACAGCTTATTCGGTGATTATATATTACCTTATCGTTCCTCATTCATTGATTTTTGATATCCACCGTTTTTACAAATGGGATTGTCTAAGTGTTTTTCTTTTACTTTCAAAATTTCAAATTTGACACTCCATTTTCTAAAATGATTGGTGGTTATCTCATACTATTATTTTAATCGACAGTGATGCTGAGAATGGACCATCTATGATTCCTGTGATTATTAGAGTATTGGGTTGGCCACCTATTATTTAATAGGTGGGTTGTCACAGATGGTATCAGAGCATTGGGTTCTAGAGTCCTTAGGAATCTGTACGGATGTATTGCGTCTTCTTCATTTCTTTTGATTTGATATAGAGCCTTAGGATCAAGATCGTTGATTTATTTTGTGATATTTCGTTCTTATGTTAGGTATGAGAATCCCGAAAATCTTTTACGCGTTCGTGTGAGATTCGTAAGTAGTATGATAAAGGGCGTCAAGGAAGGTCGTTGAGAAGGTGTCATGAGACGGGATTACTAAGAGCTGTAGGTTTTGGTCGGGGATGAGGGCCTCTTTAGAGGTCTCTCCCTTCGTAGCATTATCTTATATCGCTACCGCGACTACTAAGTACAGTAGATGTAGATTTCCAAGTGTCGCTGCCAGTAGAGAGTGGTACTAAGCTTGAGATTTCAAGCGACATTATGTTGGAGTTGAGAGGTCCTTGACGAGGATCACATATTGAAGTTTGGTCGGATGGAGGAGGTTTAATCTCATTTGGTTAGAATATAAGGCCCGAGAGTTTGGCCTAGAATGGGGTGTAGAGGTGCCCAGGTGCGAAGATTGGGAGAAAATCTTTCACCCATAGGAGTAAGGTTGATGTGGCGAAAATGGTAGATGCCATATTTTGGTGGAGCAAGAAGTTTGCCCATAGAGAAACTCGTTAGATATTTTCAATAGCGAGTTTCTCTAGGATGCCAGGAATGATGAGGATGTAGATTCTCAAATATTCATGAGAGATTAGGTCAGAAGCCGACCGTGAATAAAGAGTTGCAGAGTTAAGGAAACCTTGTATTGAAGTGGGTTGATACAAGGAAGAGAGAGCCCTTCAGTATAATGATAGGCTCATAAGTAAGTTTTGCCAACACCTCTAGAGAAGTAACGTTCATGAGACCCCATCGGTGGGCATCAACTCGAGGAAGACTCGTTGAACTAAGGTCAGGGAGGCTAGTATAATGTTCTTTTTATTGAGGAAGTTAAGGGAACTACGTGAGTAATCGCCAGGGTAGCTAGAGATGGAAGTAGTTTGGTTCAGTTAAGGCTAGAATGATGTGTCTGGGAACCATTAATAATGGCCAAAGAGATTGTCAAGTATGTTGGCGGGAGTCCCACCTTAGGTGAGGGTGGAGCATTCCTTATGATAAGATGGAGTAGTATTGTATTAACCCTAGATTCGGGTGTGTATATCGAGCTTTTGGTAGTGTCGATATTATTATGGTGAGTATATCTATATGACTTCTATGGAAGGGAGGTTCTATATTTTTCCTTCACTCGTTATGAGGCGGGTGATGATATTTTAAGTATATGTGTAGTATGTGCTACTTGTATTATATGTAATATACAAGTAGAGATATTCTTGGATTGGTGGGTACGATAGCGAGCGAATAAATTGCGAGGCTATCCTACTTCTAATTCTAGAGAAGGACTAGTTGTTCTATAATATCTATCCTGGATACAGGTTGAGAATTTATAGAGATGGTTTACGGTATGTATGTAGTTTTCATTACTTGCTTTATTTGTTTTGTTTGATTGTTTGCTCGCTTTGCTTGTGAATGATGTTGTCTTATCTCCACGACCAACCAAGTTAAGTAGTAACGCATTGGAGGGGTTCCTTGTCTGGATTTCGCTTTTGCGAGACGCTCCACGCGTGAACCTTAACGAAGCTGGAAGTGGAGGGATGTTGTAATTCCTTTCTTTTTTCCTCTTTTCTTTCTTTCTGTTGGTTGAGTGCTGGGTTGGAAGGTTTAGCCAAGAATCACGTAAATGAGTGATTAAGGGCTAAGTTGATGTGCGATATATGAGTGCTGAAATGGTTTTTCCTCTGATCGATGTGGAGAAGACTAAGATATGAAAGTCGAATAGAGACTTATGATTATGCCTTGATAAGAAGGCCATTTATAGAGATGTGTGTGTGTATATTAGAATAAAGTGTTGGTGGTATTTTACAGAAAGTAAATGCCAGGTTAATTAAATTTCCAGTTAATTGAGATGGTGGAACTTAAAAGTAGAAGTGCATTAGTATAGTTAGGGGTTAGGATTCCGTCGATCACAATCATGTGTCTTTGACCGCTACTTCTCGACGAACGACAATACGAGGTAGTAGTGTAACGGTACGGTTCCTCGTTTGGATTTCTCCTCGACGAGACGTCCCACGCACGAAACCGAGCGAATGTCAGAAGTTGGGATAGGTCTTGGACACTAGGGATATAATTAGGATAATACTTATACGACTAGATTAGGATAGATTGACTGACTTTAGGATTATTAGGGCGTAAGTCCCCTAGGGCTTGTAGCGCGATTTTAGGAAGGCGGTAGAGGATTGACCACAATAGGTTTGTGGGTTAATTGTAAGTGGAATTAGGTCCCTAAAACGAAGAAGTTAAGATCGAGAGTGGATTTAACGAAAGTGTCTTTACCAGGAATGGGAACTATTAATACTGGAGCATGAAACCGTTGTTTATGCGTCTCACAGACTTCAACTTCGTGAGAAGTATTATCCCACGCTTAATTTAAAGTTCGTAGAGGTAGTATTCACTTTATAGAATAGAGGTACTACTTCCTGGGCATGAATTTAGTCTTTTCACGAGAAAGAAGTTGGAGTTCATGGAAGACTATCAATTGGAAATCCCCTTTCACTGAGGAAATGCGGGTAGGGTAGTAGAAGCGCCGAGTAGAAAACTATCAGAGACATTAGTAAGGCATGGAATGCCAGGTGGAACGAGATTCACCGAGGAGATGCTAGAGTGAGATCGTTCATGTTTCGTGATTTCCTAATTCACCTACTAGTGTGAAGATACTAGTGGTTTAACGAGGTAGGATTGGAGTAGTATCTTTCATGGGTCAAATTTTCGTACAATAGTTCGAATCGTTTTCTATAAGTATGGTGCCGTGTGTGGCCTAGTGTAGTTGGATAAGAAATTCGTATACTCATTGGATGGAAATAGCGGATAATATATTCTTTAGACTTGGAATGGTCCGAAAATATTTCTTTAACGGTTTGATTCATTGAGCCGCATACTTTTAAGGGCTCCGCCAATGCGAATAGAAGTAAGTAATGCTGGAGTTGAACGAAGTAGTGTTAGTATAGTTATTCCCTGGCAAGGGTGTAACATAATTCAAGAAAAAAGACAACTTGTGCCGAGATGTGTAAGTATCTCCTTCCGTAGTAGAAGGGTAGGATCGATAGTTCATGAGGAACAGTTTGGTGCTATGTTAGAGCACATAGAAGGTAGACTGAGATCAAATAAAGATGACCTTAGTCCGAGTCCAATGGGGACGCTGCACTGTAAGGAGTTTTCCAGGAATGATAGAACGATAGTTTGGTATAGTATACCTTCATATGATTACGGTACGCCTGAATTTTGAGGGCAAAATTCCCTTTTAAGGGGGGAGTATGTAACAACCCAGGGTTTTTGAGCGGCTATTTTATATTATTTTGCCCGATGGGCTAATTTTATTAAATAGGGGATGTTGGAGCAAATATTGTTTCCCGGTAGATTTAGGGATAATGTTTACTATGTTTTGTCTACTTACCGTATGACAAGGTAAATAGCATTATATTGTGGTTTATTGCATCGTTATATGTTGAAGAAATGGTTGCACGTTGGTATATATTTGCTGTTTGTATATTTCATTTCGGTATGACCTGAGTTTAGTCAAGCTTTTGAGATAGCAAATGAAGTAAAAAAATTATGAAACTTTAATTATATACTATTCAGTATGTTTACTGAACATGGGCTGAAAATCATGGAAATTTATATCGGAGAAAAATTATGAAAATTCTTGGAAGTTGAAGGAACAATAGAGGATCTTGTAGGGAAAATTTCTTGTGTTGTAAAGAAATGGTCATAACTTGCTCTAGGAAGATTGAAAAATTACACCGTCTCTTGTAACGAAAAGTATATTCAGATATGTTTTCATATTGATAAGATTGGACACATGTATGTGTACTATTTATGAATATGGGATGGTTAAGTAAAAAGGACAATAATTTGAGGCCATACTGGATACCCCATGAAAGAATGTTCTTATCTTCTCTTTCCAAAGAGTATTTTGAGTACATGTTTCATGTGTATATGCATTCAGAATTATACTTTTATGTTTACTTGATTTTAGTTATAAATTCCTTACGAGGTATTCCTATGGTTGAATGTTCATAACCTTATCAACATATATACCATTGTTTCGTCATTACACATGTTTCATGGAATATGACTTGAGTAGAATTATATTGTTGTTGTATAGTCATTGAAAGTTACATAGATATATTAAGAAAATACTTATGATTGAGATTCAGTACTGATTTAGTTGGATTAACAGGTGTAAGGTCAAATTAACCAAGTTCAGCCCCGCTCGAGGGAAACGTGAGCACATAGTTGCCAACCCAAGGTGAGTGTACTTACTGAGTTGATTATGGATATGATGGGTATGTATTATATATTAAGATTATATGGCTTATTAAAAGTCATGAGATGTTGAGATGTTATGACTTATTAAAAGTCAAGAGATGTTGAGATGCTATAACTTTATAAAAGTCAAGATATGTTGAATTGTTATGCAATTCAGGAGATGTTAGGTTATTAAAACCTATAGAGATGATTATTGCCTACAGGCAGGAGATGTGGGGTTTATTAACTCTGGATATGTATATGGCCTAATTTGTCCCAGAGATGGATATATTTATATGTTGAAATGTTAATATAGTACTTTTACTATATAGAGATGCAGTACATTCACCGAGTTTTTAAACTCATGGTTTTATATATTTACATTTTCAGGTTTTGAAGCTGTCACTGCCAAGTCTAGGATGTTGAGTGAATAGTAGTATTGTCTCATCAGTTTGTTTTGTACATTGTACTAGTTGTAATTATGTTAAATGGTATGGGAGTTTTGTTTAAATTATGTCTCCTTAAAACGATTGTATTTTCAGTATTTCGCATTTTAACCTTGGAGTTGTTTTAATGTGTATTACCAAGTAAATAAATAAATAGTAAGTGTGGTTTGTGAACTTTTGAGTTAATTATATCCTAATGGGGTTAGGGGTGACATTATCGCTCATTCGTGTCAATTATGACAGTCACCCCCAAATTGTCACGAGTGTTGTACAGCCCCAGGCAGTGGATTTGTTTTGTCAGGCCCGAATTTGACATCTTTAAGTCAGTGGAGTAGAGTCTTACTCTGTGAGCTCATAGGGAGGCTGTCTCTTCAAAGGGAGATTGATTATCCCAAAGGGGGAGGACTTGCAACACAAGATGATGGCATAGTTGCTCGGATCACGATTTACGATACATCCTTTAGGGGATAAGATGTACTAGGATATGAGATGGAAGTATTGGTGGAGTGGGGTAAAGAGAGATATTACAAAAAAATTCTTGAAGTGTACCACTTGTCAACTGGTGAAGGTGCAGCATCAAAACTTGAAGGGGTTCTGCGGCCGTTTGAGATTCCAATATGAAAATGGGAGAGCATTTCCATGGATTTCATCACTAGGTAGCCTACATCTCAGAGTCCATTTTGGTGATAGTGGATCAATTGACTAAGGTGGTCCACTTTTTATTAGTCCGAATGGATTATAAAATGAAACAGTATGCCCAGATCTTCATTGCTGAGATAGTGAGACTACATGGGGTGCCACTCAATATTGTGTCCGACAGGGATAAGATCTTCGTGTCTTATTTTTAGCAGATTTTTTAGGAGGCCATGGGTACAGAGTTAGGATTGATTACAGCCTATCACCCATAGACGAAATGTCAGATAGAGAGGAGGAATAAGATGTTAAAAGATAGGTTACGAATGTGTATCCTTGATTTTAGTGGAGGTTAGGAGCAGTATCTTCCACTGGTGGAGTTTGTGTATAATAACTCCTTTCAGTTTACGATTGGCTTGGCCCCATTTGAAGCATTGTACAGTAGACATTGTCATTGCTCCTCTTATTGGTTAGAGGTGGGGAACAATAAACTTCTTGGACCAGTGTTGATTTAGGATACTTTGGCCAAGATTGAGTTGATTCGGAGTCACATACGGATATCTCAGGCTAGACAAAAGAGTAAAGACAGTGCCAAGCGATTATTCCTAGAGTTTAATGTGGGGACCAGGTGTTACTATGTGTATTTCCAATGAAGTGGATAATGAGATTCAGAAAGAAAGGTATGTAGTCACCCAGATACGAGGGGCCATTCCCTATCATCGAGCGGATTAGGCCAATTTCATATAGACTCAGATTGCCAAAGAACTTTCATCGAATTCATGATGTGTTCCACATTTCTTGGATGAGGTGATATCTCTGGGATGAGTTAGCTTACACTCACCTAGCATTCGAAAAAATTGATTTACATACCGACATTTCGTACAAGGAGAGGTCAGTTTCTATTCTAGACCATAATTAAATGAGGCTGAGGTCGAAGGTAGTTCTACTTGTACGTGTTCAGTGGGGGAACCATAGTGACGATGTGTCTACTTAGGAATGTGAGGATGAGATGCATGAAAAATATCCAGAGTTAATTATACTAGCTATTTTTTCGAATTTCGAGATGAAATTCCGTTATTAGGGGGGAAGTTTGTGTTCCTAAATTCCACATACCAAATTAAATTTTATGTATGTTATTTGTATTTATGTTTTGTCTTTTAATTGAAGAATCCATCACAGGATTTGACATAAACTTTATAGTCGATTGTCAACCTAACACTAACCCACCTCGTTTCACATCCGAACTTGGGCACATGTAATGGTAAAGACGAAAATATTAATTAATTGAATACTCTAATAGATAAAGATACCAAATAAATGTGCCAACAACTAAACCAAGAGGACAATATATATACCAACAATGATACAAAGCACAATTAAAACATATATAAGTATAAAATCCTACAAACGAACTAAAGTACGCGCAAGTTAGATGAATAAAATCAATAAAAAAAATTAGAATAGTAAATAATGAAAATAACACACCTTTTCTAACACCCCGTATTTTTAAATATTTTTAAATTAGAATTAATTAAATTCAAATAGGAAATTAATCCGGATTAAAATACATATAAATTAGAGAAACAAGTTTTAATATTTATTTGTATGAATTAAATTGAGTATTACTCAGTGAACGAGTAATAAATTAGTAAGAATGCATTATGATTGTCGTGAGTGAGAAATATGACAATTACGGTAATTCAATCGGGACGTGATTGTTAATCATTTCAGGACTTATATTTATGAATGGGTCACCCAAATGATCATTTTAAGCGCACCAGTGTGCCCGGGAGGGTCGAGATAGGCAGAAAAGTGTACTCGGGAGTTTAAATTGGCTCCCAAGGCAATTTTAGGCCAAACTGGCACCGTGTAATGGAATTTTGGTCTTTTGGATTTTTATAGTTGAGGGACCAATGAAATTAAAAAGGTTATATCAGCATGTTTGTTGAGGGGGCTAGGGTTAATAGTTAGAAAAATAGAGAGATGCCATTAGAGGATGAAGGTGAAGAATTCCAAGGCTCCCCACACCACTTTTGCACCACCACCACCACCACCAGAGTTCAGATCAGAAGGAGAGGAAGACAAATCCACCATTTTTCTGAGCAAATCAGACCTACAAACTCTTGACAAGTTTTTATCTTGAAAAGTTTGAGTTCGTGTACTATCCATGTTAGTGTAGGATTAAATATGTTCATAAATAAATATTTTTTTTCTTTATATTAGAGATTAAATTCATGTTCTTAGGTAGAAATAATGATAGATGTAATCCACTTTAGTATGTAGCACGAATATAATAATTTAGTAACATGATAATATGGAGAAATCTGGGTTTGTTGATGTTCTTGAACAAAGAAAGAATAATATTGGGTTTTTGGTATTAAAATGTAGAATTAATCATGTTTAAATGATTCCCCTTGATGATTTAATGATTTGGTTATGTTAGATATCATTTATACATGTTATTATAGGGTTTGGTACACTTGGTTGGGAGTTTGGGACTGTATTACAAAGGTTTAGAGGGTTAAAAATGGCGAAAACCCTTAACAGAGAAGATAACGGGTTGTCAAGTACCTAGAACTTGTTTGGCCTACCCCTCAAACCGGTTCGACTATACACTCAAACCGGTTCGACGCTACTCTCAAACTGGTTCACCTATACACTAGAACTGGTTCAGGTGACCTGTTTGACCTGACCTTGGTTTGTTTAAATTTTTAAGAGGTTAGGGTTGGATTTTTCCTGAATTGAGGAGAATTAAGGCTAGGAATTATTGGGCATATTTTGATATTAAATGATTTCACGAGAATTATAATGGGTCACGGAGAGCTTGAGTGAACCTAAAACAAGAACAATTGTAGAAAGATATTATAATTAATGAAATAATCTAATGGGTAGTTAGGACCCTTCGAGTAGTGCAAAATGCTAGAGAATATACGATGAGAAGTATAATGGTAAATTGATAATACATGGGATGTTCGAGAGTTATATGCTGGACACGGGATATAATATTAGGTTGTGTGTATATATATATATATAGGTTGTGTGAATACCTATTGTGTGACTTCTTATGTGTGTGAACATACTTACGTTACCTGCTATCAGGGGATGTCCCATGCCGCGGACAGTATTATCCTGATGAGCCCATTGGGGGGGGGGGGGATATTTTAGGTATGTTCATGAGAAGATAGAACATAGGGTTGATCAAAGGCTTAGAACTAAGTTCGCCTCCAAATTATGTGATTTCGAACCAAAAATCTTTTATTTAGTACGTGATGTACCAGGAATCGATAAAAGAGTATGCACGCATCGCGCGTCTCCACCCGGTGATGCCGTATTCGTATATATTACAAGAGTAGTGATATTTAAAGTAATCTAAGTATGTGGAAACTTAATACTTACATGGTAATTTTTACTGGCTAAAGGGGTTTGGAAATTCGTTAACACATTATATGGGAAATACGGGTGGGCACAACGAGTTAGTATGCATGGAGAGAATTAGTTCAAGCAAGTTAGGTGGGGTAGCATAACTAGGATGGTTTAGGAGAATATTTTTGGCCTGTAAAATAGTTGAGAGGTGATGATCTCAAGTGAGGCTACATGAAGATAACATGTATACAATATTTGCTCTTACTGCATTTCAAATACTTATAAAATAATTTCAAACTATTTTCTTAGACTCTGAACCATTTCAAATCTATTTTTCTAAAAACCTTTTAGGTTCCCAACCACGGGGTAGCCAAGCTTAGGAGTCCACTCATATTTGACGTGTTGCCGCTATTGTGGACATTGCAAGACCTCGGTAGTAGACACTTCCACTTTTATCTGTTCATTTTCATCATTCAATTATCTCAGTCGGGCATGTCGCCCATCTTTAGTTAGTGGTTATTTTAGAGCTTCCCTATTTCTATTTTATTCTGAATGATTGGCTTTGGTTTTAATTATGGAATATTGGATGTGAACTTTATTATGGAGTGTTTATTCCCAACACATTTATATATTAAATTATTTTATCATTTATTGCGTTGTTTACTAGAATGGTGAATGTGGTTTAATATTTTAAATCATTCCATGTAAATAAAAAGCTTACACTTTTTACACCGGGCCATTAGGTATTCGTAATATAATTATGTCTCAACACTGATACTAGAAATGAAACCATTTAGGATTCCTATTTAATTCAAGATGGAGTGATCACCCGAGATTAGAATAGGCTGGGTGTTAGACCTGGGTAGCGCAAATCTCATGGCAGCTAGTCATCTTGCAATGTTGGTATCACAAATGTACTTGAAAGAAAAATAACCCTGTTACAGATTATACAACCGTAAATTGGTCAATCACAACCCTGCAATACTCTGTGGTGAAACTATATGTCTGGTGAAACTATTTGGTAGGGGAGAAAATAATAAATGCATCGAAAATCAAGCGATGGAAATAATATAACTGGCAGTATTTTTCCAGCAAGATTCAATATATTTAATGGTAAAAAAAGAATCAACAAATAAGCCCAGTAAAAAAAACCGTATAAACCTAATCTGAATCCAATAATCAACCCTAACCACTTTTGTGTAACCCAATTGGAATAAAACAAATCAACCCAATATGAAATTTTTAGCCTATAATCTTTTGATTTTGAACCAAAAGTTATAAAACCAACCAAAAATCACTTTCAAAAACTTTTTTTTTGGTTAATTGAAGAAAAATCAAACGAGTCTTTAAAATTTTAAAGAAAATCAAGAAAAAAAATCCAAAAAATCGAGTTGGACAAAATTGAACAATATGGATCTAAACCAAAGCAACTAAATCCAATCTCCATGAAATCATATATAAATCGTGGAGTAACAATATGAACATAACCGATTTAAAACAAAAAAAATTCCCATCTACAGTAATACCAATATGTACAAAATCTTATCCAAAGTTCCGATCTGAAGCAAATCAGATATTAAATGAGTAATAGCGATCATTACACAATTGCTATGATGTTTATTCCGATGCTTCTCTAAAAGGACTTGATTGTGTGTTAATAGAATAAGGTCAAGTAATCGTGTATGGGTCTCGACAATTGAAGACTCATGAATGTAACTATCCGGTGTACGATTTGGAATTAGTTGTAGTAGTCTTTTCTCTAAAGATTTGGAGATGCTTTTTTTATGGAGAATAATTTCAAGTTTTATCTGATCATAAGAGTCTGAAGTACATATTTATGAAGAAAGATTTTAATCTTCCGTAAAGAAAATGGACAAAATTTTTAGAAGATTATAAATTTAACTTACTTTACCATTTTGAAAAAGGAAATATAGTTACTGATGACTTAAGTCGCAAAGCCAAAGGAAGCCTCTGTAATATGTTTATATTTTTATAAATTATTGGAGATTACAATTTACAACGATCCTCCTCTACAACTCGAATTGTGTTACGAAGCATTATCCCTCGCCGCATTCTACACAAGAAAATCATGGATGTTCAAGATCAAGACGAATTTTTGCATTCCTAAAAGCAAAAACTTCAAAACAACCTCCCCAAAAAAGATTATACTTTGGACCGCAAGCGTGGGTTAAAATTCAAAAATCGCGTATATGTTCCCCTCATATCTTCACTTCGAGAATAAATCTTGCATGAAGCTCATCATTATAAATTTCAAGGTTCACCATAGTAGCACCAAAATGTACTAGAATCTCAAGCAACGTTATTGGTGGGGCGACATGAAGAAAGATATTGTACACTTCATAGCTAAATGTCTAACGTGTCTGCAGGTAAATAATAATCACCAACATCCCAATAATTTAATCCAACAACTTCATATACCATAATGGAAATGGGATCATATAACCATGGACTTTGTTAGTGAATTACCCAAAACAATTCAAGATTTCAATACTATATCGGTTATCATTGATCGTCTTACAAAATCTGCCAATTTTCTACCAACCAGATCCACTAATTCTTTCCAACGATTGAGTGAACTTTACTTCAAAAAATTGTGACATTACATGGCGTACCTATTTCTATCATATCTGATTGAGATTCCAGATTTATAGGAAAAGTTTAGCAATCCTTACAAACAACCGTAGGAAACAAACTCTACCTAAGAACATCCCCAAATCGATGGACAATCAAAACGGGTAATTGAAACTCTAGAGGATATCTTATGAGCCTTTATATTAGAATTTTTTGGTTCATTCAACAATCATATTGCCTTTATAGAATTGTCTTAAAATAATATTTACCAAACTAGCATTCAAACCACCCCTTAACAAACTCTTTATGGACGACCCTGCCATTAGCCCTTATTCTGGAATGAATCAAGAGAGAATAATTCACTTGGACTCAAAATCATTAATGAGCCTCATTTGAGAAAGATTACATTCAAACCAGATTCGACAAAAGAGTTACATCGACACTCGGTGAAAGCCTTTATAATTTCAAGTAACTAATCAAGTGTTCTTACGAGTATCTCAACAAAAAGGGATAATATGATTTAGAAAGAAAGGAAAGTTACCACCCTGCTATATTAGCACCTTTAGAATTATAGAATGAATTGTATTAGTAGCTTATCATCTGGAATTACCTCCTGAACTATCTAATGTTCATAATGTATTTCACATTTCGCAATTACAAAAATACATCCCTGGTGCAAGTGGCATCATTACTTGGAAAGGTATCAGCGTTGAACCTAACCACAAATTTGAAGAAATTTCTACATAAATTATCAACCAATAAGAAAATATTCTCTAATGAAAAACTATTTTAATAGTCAATATTATTTGGTGACATCACGGAGCTGAAGAAGCTACATGGGAAATAAAAGACATGTTCAGACAATAATACCTCACACTTTTCCCTTGTAATTTTTGAAGATGGAAATTTTTTTGGTAGAATAATTTCACAACACACCTTAAGTTATCCTTTAGTACCTTAAATATATAAATTTCCAACCAAACCCTAAATTTTTACTAAATTACTAAAATGCCCCTATAAGTAAAATTAGGATACTTTAAAAATTCCTATACCTATTGAATAATAATCTTATCTAAATGTTTGACCTGAGGACATATATTTTAAAAGATTTTCATAAAAAGATCCATTAAGTTTGTATAATTAAACAAAAGTCCCTAAACATTGGTAAAATAAACTAAAACCTATATGAAAACTATCCAAGGACAAAAAATTAAACCCAAAATTGTTTACCCTACACCCCATGGTGACATAGAACCAACTGGACAGCTAGTAGAATCACAATACAATGGCATAGGAACTGGTTGCATATATTTTTAATTTTTTTGGATTTGATATGATATTTTCACAAAACGGTGCACGACAACAAAAGTTGGAATGGGGATTTTTAGTTGCGAATTTCCCATTACGATTACCACACCCAATTTAGTCATTGATAGGACTTGGTTGATATTATGTATAGTTATGTAGGTTACAGCTATGACCCTTATAATATCGTACTTACATCCGATGTTAGGATTTCATTAGAATGGGAAAATGCGTGAGTTATATTTTATGGTCGTATGTATATATCGTTATTAAAGAGTAACGAGTTAAAGTGTTTGCGAGATTTAATTCAGGTCATGAGAGGATATATGCAGTGGAATTAATTTGGAAATTAAATAAGGAAAAATATATGTGGATAGATGTACTAATAGTTTAGGGACGCAATATATTAGTAGTTGAATTTAACAAGGATTACGATTGATTACCTTAAGAATGTAAAAATTTATCCGTTGTTTTGGGATTTATATGTTTGGCTATGCTTGAGTGTATGCGTTACATATATATATATATATATATATATATATGTGTGTGTGTGTGTGTGTGTGTGTGTGTGTGTGTGTGTGTGTGTGTGTAATAAAGAAGGAGGGATTTTTTGTATAAGCTAACTACCGGTTGGGATGAAATCTTTTTTGCTTGTATCTTATGTCTGTTAAAGCTAACTCGTGGCTGAGATTACATGTAAGGGCTAACTACGGTGAGATGTACAGCATGATAATTTCTCTCTCGATTTAAGATAACCATACGTGTGCTCTCTCCCTCTTCAAGATTTCAGATTATGCGCGCTCTCCATTTTCTCACAACTCACTCTCCATTTTCTCGAGATACACAAATCAGAGAGATACAATGTCCTTGACTTGAGAAAAGGTTTGTACTTTTCTCTAAGGTCCAAAACCTCCCTGGGTGCCACCAACCCTATGAGCTTCCATTTTTTTATTTTAAACTAACGTTTATCATTTCTATCTAAACTAAGGTTTCCTATTTCCCTCTCCCATGGTGTTTTTTTCCTGTTATATTTTATAGGTTAGCTTCAATCACTCATTCACATGACGAAAGCTGGTAATAGCGAGTTGTTTTTCATGGTTAAATATGAGTTTAGATCATACCTTGGTTGGTATATCTAGAATTTTTCTTCCTATAGCTCTATGTTATGAGATTTGGATGTTTTTTTAGGACGAAATGTTGAGATTGGAAGGGGGTAAACTTTTTATAACAAAATGATGAATACAATAAAGCGCTGCTATTGTTAATCCTCAACTCCCCAAATAGAGGCATGTTAAAAGTAATTGAACCCTCAATTTAATGATTTTTTAGCATTCAACACCTTATTGTGTTGTTACCTATCATGTAAGCATAACAAGACAACACTAATAATATCACTTACTCATAAATTAATACAACCTTTTTTCTTTAAGTTTTTGTATTTCAGGAACAATCTACAAGAAATGGGTCGGCGCCTTATCTCAAGAGTTTTGATTTTGAGAATTTAAGGTTCTAAGAAATAGGTTTCGTTTTTGGATTTGCTCATAAGAATCTCGACGAGTTGAAACCAGAGTTGTAACTTTTTTTAATCTCAACTATTAATATTTTCTGTTTATGCTCAAATTTAATCTTACGCTTTAATCTAACTCAACATATGTTGGAGAGATACCCTCGACATATGTTTATAGTCATTTTCAAAGTTGGATCATTATGTTGGAGGTCCTCATGAACTAAAACCTCAGTTCAACCCTATTTCAGTTCAATTCCATTATATTCCAAATTTACCAACCAAGGTATGATCTAAACTTAGATTTAACCATGAAATTAAATACATACATATAAACATTGGATCTTTAAAATACAATGAGATTCTCCCAAAAGAATACATTGGGAGAATCTCATTGTATTTAGATGGTGATTTTGGAGAGACTTTTAATGTTATATGTATATATTTAATTTTATATCTGATTTGTATTCAAATGTTGGGTACTTATGTCTTGTTAGATACTTTATGTACTTTATTTGTATATTTCTTATGAGCGAAATTACATGGGTAAGTATTGAAGTTGTATTCTTATAATTGTTTCTAATTACATCCCTTTTTCCAAGGGTATATAGTTGTTTTTAGTACTTTATGGTAGTTTGGATAATAATTCGTTTAATTAAAAGGTATTATAATTGAGAAAGTTTTACTCTATGAGACTAAGAAGATGTTAATGAAAATATATGCGTAGGCTTTGGAGTCAAATCCTAAATAGGTAATTGGTAGCATTCCATGTTAGTTGTTCGTTACTTGATTATACTTAATTTTCTAGATACAGAGACTTCTGTCATCATTATGCCTTCGGTCGGGACATGCACGTAGTATTGGAGTTAGGTGAGATATGAGATAATTATTGCATGTGAGAGAAGATGGGTGGCATGTAGAGCGAATACACTGCATTGTTATTTATTGAGATTGATTTTGATTATTGAAACATTATGACATTGATCCAAATTATAAAATGTTTACCCTAGGCATTATTAATGTATAAATAGGTTTAGAATGGCTGAGTAGTCAGACCAACAGTTGAAGAGATCCATCTTGGTTACCTTAGGGTTGAGTGGTTGGTTCATTATAGTTATTAGTATATTGAGAGTTAATTTAGATGAAGTTTCAGATTTATTCATTTATTCAATTCAAAGAATTGTAACCAGATACTTTTTTATATAGTGGATTCAGTTTTCACAATTTTATATTTTATATTCATCATCTTTAATTTAGCTCTTTGTCGTGTCAGTTTTAGTTTATCATGGTTTTAAATTTATTGTTGATGCTGAGAATGATATAAATTTTTTTAGCATCTCTGTATTTCATGTGGGGCCTGATCAAATGGGCATGGAAAATATGGTTTGTCACAGTTGGTGTCGAAGAATCGAGGTTCGAGTGTCCGTACGATTTGTGTTTTGTCCACTTCATTTTCTACGGAGAGTTCTTTGATGTGTCTAGAGCCTATTATAAGATCTTGTACTCTGTTGTTGAGAAGATTTTTTTTCTCAAGATCATTTGTTATAGTTGGAGCATTTGGAAGGCTTTTATAATAGTGGAGCTTAGAAAATCATGGGAATAAAGATGTAACGCCTCGATCGGATTTATGGGTTACTTGTGGGTTATTCTCCGTCCATTTGAACATTAGGTGTGAAGTTCTATGAGACAACCTAAATGATATTGATAGTCCAATTTTATTTCATTAACTTTTAACTTATTTAGCATTTAATTTTGTTCATATCAAGCTACGTGACGGACTCGTGGAAGCATCCTCGGAGTCCTAACATTCATAGATACTAACATAAAATAAAGAGGGGTACTTACGAGTACAACACACTAAAATTACGAAATTTCTCAAAACTTGTTGTAACAAAAAAAAAGGGAACAAGCCGAATGGCTAGTAGGAAATACAATAATGCAATGTCGAATCAAATGGAAGAAAAAAGACTCTTACACGTTATACCTACGTGAACATGCAACAACCTATATATATTTACATATACATACATTAATTCAAGAAACAATTTTTATTCCAAAAATGTTACTGGTTCCGATTAAATCGCGTTAATCCTATGAAGAGACCCTTTTTTGCCTAATTTACCAAATATCTCAATTTAACGCACCCGATTAAATACTTAAACAAAATACCATTTTCTTAGAGGGAATACTTCTTTTACAAAAACCATCCATTTACTACCAAATTTACATTAATATTTTCCCTAAAAATGACCTTTCAATACACGCACGCTCCATGTCAGAAAATAATTTTTTTTCATTGAAAACCTTTCGGAATCTCACACTTGCATTAATTATGGGTATCAACCTTCTTAGGCTTCTTAATGCCCATTTAATCACCTCACTTTATCATTCTTTTCACTTTACATGGACGTTTTCCAATTTCTCATATTTTTTTGTCCATATTGTCTTTTCAACCGAAACACATACAAATTTCATTTCGCATTATGTTGTACTTTATTATATTCACAACAGAAACCATTTCTTTACCATTTTCCATCATCTTTTTCTCAGAATCTTCAAAATAATCACGTACTTTAATGGAGCCTACACTGTTGATTATGATACCATATGCTCTGGTCAGTGCTTTGAGTCTTTCACCATAGGCCTCCGGCCCCTTATTAATTCTTTAAAGGACTCATTCGAGTCTATATTAATGTGTTTTAATGTTTTTTTCAAATTTCCACATTATTCCACCTTTATCAGCCGAAGCCAAAACCCGGAGATTTCACCCCAACGTGTGTTACATTTTAAAAATCACCATTTCTTGTCCTCTACACACTTGCATTGATTTTACCCCCCAAATCACTTTCATTTAGGACCATTTGTGTAATACCTTTTCAAACATTTTTATTTCATAAAAGTGTTCCACTTTATGTAAAATAATCATTTTCCCTCTTTGTTCCCAAACTCATCTTTTCGTCAATTTTCACGAATGTCGATTTTTTAAAACATTATTCAGTTTACACACCAACTTTTCGAAAGCTTTTTCTCATTGAAATCATTGGAGTTAACACGCTTTCCAAGTCGGAAATATCTTTATTTCATTACTTTATTTACTAAGGAAACCGATTGATCTTTTGAAGACTACTTTGGATAATACCATCCGTTCCTTTATTTTCACACGTAGTATTGAAAAAAAACTTGTCATTTTTCTACACTTATTAATGAACTTTAAGGGAAGAAGTTTCTATTTTCTTTGATTTGAGTTAAAACCCCTTAAACCTTCATGAAACATGTCTATAAGATTATTACTAAAACAATTAAAATTTCATATATACAGGAAGAGGGATTTTAATTCCAAAAATCCTATTAAATGGGTCTAACACATAGTTCATTCTAAAAATTCCATAATATTTGCAAAAACATGTTTTTCAAGATCAAAAGATATTTTTGCTGCATCAAAACTTCAATAAATGTCTATCGTTATAAAAATTTGAATTTTTCACAAACCTTTTTTGAGACAATTGTTCATAAAATATCTTATACAAGTTAAACATTATTTTAATTATTTCATTCCATACAATGTTTAAACACCAAGTTTTCTTAAAATATATCATTTCACTCAAAACTCTTGAAATCATTTGTAAACCATTTTTACACAAACCCATGAGAAATAGCCTTCTTAAATCATATATGCATTCTACTCTTTCAAACTCTAACTATAAGACCAATACTATGAAAAATATAATTCTCAAGATAAAGAGTAGAGTCTCCTAACTCAAAAAATCTCAAATAATGGTATGATTAAGAGGATGGTGATGGCAACCTACCACCTCCTCAGGTGGTCTCAAGGAGGTTGCCTAGCTCCACAAAAATGTTCTCCATGAAATCACCAAGAAAACCCCCCTTCTAGCTCCCTTATTATTATTATTATTATTATTATTATTATTATTATTATTATTATTATTATTATTATTATTATTATTATTATTATTATTATTATTATTATTATTATTATTATTATTATTATTATTATTATTCTCCAAAAAAACCCAACAACATCTCCATAAAATCCCATCTTGCTCAAAAGTTGGTGTATATGGGTTTTAGAAGCTTAAATATTGTGGAAAAGGGTCAAATTATCAGGGTTTTGGGTGGAGGGATGGTGGTGCTATGGTGGTTGGTAGAGTAGCTCCAAGGGTTAGAGAGAGGCAAAATCTGATTAGGTTCTCTAATGAGCCAAAACCCAGTTTAAATACCCCACAAACCCTAAGGGTTAATCCCAAAAGTTACCCTAAACTCAACCTTTTATCCAATGGTATAACCAAGCTTTGACCCACGATCGGATGTGAGCCACTGGGAGCTTAATAGCCCATTCGATCCAACAGTCTACATTGTGATAGCACATTAAAATGTGTCAAATTTTTTTATTTTTGTCTATTCGTTTGAATGAATTTGAACCTCATCCGAATGATATCACCTATTATTTGAACAATATTTCTTATGAGGGTCAAACGTAGGCTATGAATGGGTCAAACATCAGCTTGTTCAAACATGAAGATACCCCTCACAATGAATCTTATTTGAATTAGGTCATTCTAACGAGATTCCAAAGAATGGTGGAAATTGTTCAGGTCCTTGTCATTAGATGGTCGCTCTAACCTCGTTCGAATGACTGGCCTTTCCTTATTCGAACGTCGTGGACACTCATTCGAACGATAACCATAATTCTAGATAACAACTTGAAACCATACAAATCTAGTTTAGTCGCACCAGGGATGCTACACTACCCAAAATTTACCTAAGATCCATATTACTAAGTCTAAAGTCCAAATGGGCCATTCCAAGTTACCAAATCACTTGGGTTAGTCAAAGTCGCGGGGGCGGGTGTTATATTCTTCCCTCCTTATGAAATTTAGTCATCAAAATTTTTAATCCATCAATTACTCAAATTACTAGGTTTATCATTCCTTGATCAAAGCTACTAACTTCCTTCAAGCAAAGGTTATCTAAATCCTAAACCACTAGGAAATCATCATACTTACTTTCATAAAAGCAGTCACTAAAGAACTCAACATGGTGCAGGTCCCAATGCTCACTGATAGGCTCGTTATCAAATCGCATAACGATCCTCGAGTCTCCATTTTCCCGATGGCCATACCCAATGAAGTTCCAAGTTTTACATTATAATTCCCCATGCATACTAGACATATATATTGAATCTTCACCCTTTAGTGATTGCCTCTCACCAAAGAGAAAAATCATATGCAACCAACACTCAATCTATCGTCTTAAGGTATCCCAATACTCTGGACTAAATGTCCCGAGTATCCTCGAGTTCTCGGGTTATACTAATTACAAAGTTTGTTTAAATTTAACTCTCACATCACATCGTTGGTTGCTCACCCCGAGAAGTGACATACCAACTATGTCATGAATCGTACGTTAAATCGGTACTCCAGCAAGGTCCTTTGACTATCTAAGAACCACTCTGGGCTTCCCAAGTATGGAACCCTTACCCGAGTCTTACACCAAACCACTTACATTTATGAGAGAAAAACTTGGCTTAGGTCACCAACTATGACAATCGGATCATGAACCATTAACCCTACGAGACGAAATAACATGCGGAGCTATTGTTCTGTGGGAAGTCAATGTTGGATGTCCCTTATTAAGAGTGATGCTTCCCATTCATCCTTGACAAATGTGAAATGCTCCATTCGATGAGTGCCAAATAAACTTTCCAATGTCGATCGTGTCTACTCTTCAGGTCAATGTGACTTCATGACTAACTAAACACACTTAAGTTGCCGTTTTCTTCATCGCATAATGATTATATACCATCATCTACCTAAGGAATGCCCACCTAGGAAAAACACTCTTCTTATTATAACCATCAATAACACAAGGTCGTATTTGTGCCTATCTCCAGGTTCTACCCAAAATGAATCTACGTGATGCCCATCGATCGTCATTAGCATTAAGGGTAGCGAGTACCACATAGGTCTACACCTCCTAATATGTACAATTCTAGCAAGATGTGCCAAGAGTGAATCATTTCCATCGTAGGTTTCTTTATCTTGTACCATTGACACACGTCGACACCTTAATCATACTTCAATAATCCATCTTTGGTGCTTTTCTAAAGTTCTCGACCCGACATCAACAGTCCAATCTCCAATGCTTCTCCTAGTAATTCACTAAATCGAGTACAACACTTTCCTTACTTAGTTATCCTATGGCCATAAGGGTTATGCCCAATCATGACACTAATTCGTCACATAACCTATCTCTACCACGTACTACCATGAATTACACGATTTAGCTCCTCTAAACATGGCCAATAAACTTAGGGCATCGCGTAACCCTTATGGCAATTGTATAGGGGTGTCCATCTTTTATTATAAGAAAGAATAGGGTGAGTGACCCCACTTGAAACTACTCCCACATGTCCCAAGTTAGAAAACAAGGGAGTTAGGACGAGGAGGTACACCAAAAGGATCCCCTTATCCCCAAAACTCAATAAATCACATAAAGAGAGTTAGGACAAGGAGGCCCCCAAAAGGAGACCCTCATGCCCAAAATGACTAAAAGATCACAGAAAATGAGTTTGGGTGAGGAGCCTGGCCTTGAGGATATCCTCCTCCTAAAAAGTCCAAAGATTAAATAAAATGAGTTTGAGTGAGGAGCCCCACCTTGAGGAGTTCCTTGTCCCCAAAAGTCCAAAGATCACAGAAAATTAGTTTGGGTGAGGAGCCCCACCTTGAGGATCTCCTCGTCCTAAAAAGTCCAAAGATCACAGAAAATGAGTTTGGGTGAGGAGCTCCACCTTTAATAGCTCCTCGTCCTAAAAAGTTCAAGGATCACAGAAAATGAGTTTAGGTGAGGAACCACACATGGAGGAGCTCTATGTACCTAAAAGTCTAGAGATCATAGAAAATGAGTTTGGATAAGAAGACCCACCTTGAGAATCTCCTCGTTCCCAAAAGTTCAGAGATCACAGAAAAGGGGTTTGGGCGAGGAGGCTTACCTAGAGGAACTTCTCATCCTCAATAGACTAAAAGTGACATAAATGTATCTTAAATGAAGAGGCTTACTCGTAATGATTCATGTACTCCTAAAATGACCTACTAAAAAGAATTTGTGGGTGAGGAAGTCGACCTATAATGATCTCCACCTTAAGCCCTGTTACTCAAAAATGTATTAAACTAGTAATATTTTACTTTCGTGTACAAGTAGCCTAGTTGATCCAACATGACTTAAAAATGCAAGTTGGGATCTCTTAGGAGTTTTGGATTGGTAGATGAGGAACATGGTTTGTTGAGCAACCTCAACCACTTAACACTTTAATATTGATATAATACTACTAGAAAAACCTTAGGGGTCACCCAGTCCTTACACAGTCCACACCCAGTGTCAAATTTATCAACAGTTTATAGAGATTTTAGAGGAGGTGGTCCCTGAGACCTCCCTCGTCAAATTTACAAAGATTTTAGAGGAGGTGGTCCTTGAGACCTTCTTTCTAAAATTTATAAAGATTTTAGAGGAGGTTATAATTTACAACTCCCTCCTAAAGTTTACAAAGAGTTTAAAGGAGGTGGTCCTTGGGACCTCCTTTTCTTAAGTTTACAAAGATTATAGAGGAGGTGGTCCTTGAGACCTTCCTCCTAAAGTTTACAACGAATTTAGAGCAGGTGGAAATTGAGTTCCTTCTTAAGTTTACAAATATTTTACAATAAGTTAACCTATTAAAAGATATTTACGAATAAAATATTTTTTCTCCATTATGAGACACATTTTCTTTTTGACTCTGTTTTGCACTAGCTATCGTCTGGAGCGGACAGGTCATTGCCGACTTAGTAGGGATAGAAGTTACATTGTAAACCTTTTCCTAATAACTTTCCCTCTCATTTTTGGTGCCCAAAGTGCCAACTAAGCCCTAGTTCCCATGTATAGATTGGACCCCTAGGCAAGGTCATAGGATATATCAAAAAAACTAAGTTTCAAAGTTACTCTGTCAAAATTCACACCAAACCACCTAGTATTCTCTCCCTGCTCTCTCTCTCTAAGTGTTGATTGCTTGTTTCTTCACTCCCAACTTGACAACCATCATTCTCAGGAGATCCTTCTTCTTCAAGCTGATATTATCATTTGTGAAGTTTCATATTTGTAGGGAGTGGTTCTAGCTTGGAGTCCATTTTTACTAGAAAAGGATGCTCTCACCAGGAGCTGCTCTTGAAACTTTTGAAGACCTTGAAGGCAGAGTCTATTTGAGTGGATCATGCCTCACCCGTTTCAGTATGGTCTTGCTTGAACAAAGTGATTTAGTGAATTAAAATTAAAATAGAGGAGAAATAACTAGAACAGTAGGATAGTGACTATATACAAGATAATGCCCCATTTCAAAAATTGAAAAAAAAATTTAAAACTCACATACGAGTAAATTAAAAATATAAAGGCAAAATTTTCCCAGCTTCCAAAACCCATGGTTTCTAGTACACTTTTGAAAGCAATAGGACTCCGTGCTCGAACTAAAACATTTCTCAGCGCCCCCCCCCCCCCCCCCCCCCCCCCCACACACACACACACCACCCCCAAAGAAAAAAAGAGAAAGCAAAAGAAGTAAAAAAATTATCAAGTAATCTGCCTATTATGTGGGAAACCCCTCCAGAAACTTTGTACGCGCAGACTCCGTCCACAGTAATGTCGCACAAACCAAAAACAACCTTCTTGAGTAGTCAGTAGTTTAATTAGACCCGCTCATCCAAAATTACCATGACTAAGAAAAATATTTTTCCACAAGCTCGTAATGAATTAGACCTGCTCAACCCAATAAATAGTAGTGTATAGTATCAACCAAAACAGTTTACCCCTTGCTCGAGCACCGAAACTATTTGCGCATTTCTCGAGAACCTAAACTATTTGCGGCTTTCCTGAGCTCCGAAACTATTTGTTCCTTGCCCTACTCAAATCAAACGGTTCAAAAATTTACTCAAATAAATATGGTTCAAAACCGGCTCGAGTAAAATACACCTGTTGAGATTGATTCTTGTACCTATAAAAATTAAATTCATGGTCATTTTATCAAGCACCTGCTACTTAAAATTATAAATTCAGCATAAAAAATTCGAAATACATAGAGAAATGCCACCTCAAGACTAGTTACTCGAATCTGACATGGTTCCATTGCATCGCTCATTAATCACAAAACTTGACAGAGTAACCATTTCTGAAAACAATTACACGGGTTTCATCCTCGTGTTTCCAAGTCTAAAAGGAAATCGATATGTGGTTTTTATTTATTCGTGTGTTATTCTTGAACGAACCTTCTTGAAATTTGTGTATGAAAGATACAATCAGGATTGATAATCTTGTATCTCTTCAAATTGTTGCAGAATCCTTAAAATAATTTCAAGAGTAACAGCAAAATTCCGTTGAACGAATCCTTTTAAAATCGTTGACCGGATCATCCCAGGCTTGCTCGATCAATCGCCCACTTATCTAACTTTATCGTGTCTAATACAGAAATCTAAGATAGAGATATTACAATGAAAAAAAGGGGACGAGTTGCTCACAGTAAAATATTTCGAGAAACCTTATCGACTGATCTGAAATGAGAGAGAACAATGATGAAAATGATGATAAGGAAACAAGTATGAGGTGTGTATTTCTCAACCATACATGTGGATTACTTGTTCCCCTAGTTCACTGATATTTCTTAAAATGAACAATTTAATTGAGTACCACCCATCTCTCGAGCAATATAAAAATAAATACAAGCAGTAAAAGATAAATTATCATTTTCCTTTAACACACAGTGATTTGCTTGTGAATTATCTGGTCGAGTCCCACATCTTTTTGTAATATTGGTTTCGAATAGTACAAATTGTAAAGTGAGTGTTTCAAAAGTAAAAATAAAAAAACAGCATATCAAATAGTGATGATAAAAGTAAAATTTAGGGTATTGCTCATCTAAAAAGAAAATGATTTTATCCTATAACACGACATTATAATGGGGATACAAGCTTATTGATTATTCTATATAAATTAGAATATCAAATGCCTTAAATTGGTTCATTGAAAAAATAAAAATAGTACTTACTCAAGTAATTATTGAGATCATTTGATCCGCTCGAATTCACACTGCCTAAGTAAAGCGTATGTACAAGTATACATATATTTTTGAAAATGCTTCTTATTTAAGACAAAGCATATTACTAAAACCAAAGAGAAATATATCATTTAAAATGCCAATAATAAACAAAAGGTACGGCTGTTTAGTACCTTAGGTTCCAAGGGCATAGGACTGCTCACAGTATTGAGCAAATGCCAAGAGGCTTCAAGGGAATAAAAGCACTCACAGTATTAAGCAAGTGCTAAGTAAAAATAAAACTTACAACAATTTAGTACCTTGGGGTCCGAGGTCATAGGATCACTCACAATATTGAGTAAGTGTCAAGTATAAACCGAAGGTACGATAGTTTAGTACCTTGGGCTCCAGGGCATAGGTGCGCTCACCGTATTGAGCAAGTGCCAAGTATAAATAGATGGTACGACAGTTTAGTACCTCAGGCTCCAAGGGCATAGGAAAACTCACAATATTGAGCAAGTGCTTAGTATAAATAAAAGGTATGACAATTTGGTACCCCGGGATCCAAGGGCATAGCAATGATCATAGTATTATCCTGAAAACAAATAAACAGGTTAAGTAGAAAAAAAAATGTCAATGTTAAATAAAAGGTATGTTGGACTAATGTTTTGTCTTTCTTAATAGAATAGTAGAGCCTCTAATAGATTATAAGAGGATTCATGACATCAAGGTATTTCCTCATTATACTTGGGGGAATATCCATCCCAAGAGAAAAGTATGTTGAGAAAGATAAGAAATCAAAAGTGTACAATTTATACCCCGAATAGATTTATTTTAGTTGCTAATTCTCGGCAATTTGGGTCTTATGTGCTTCAATCTTTATCTTGTAAGTCAAACGTTCGTTTGCGGCATCAAAAGCTATATTTCAAGGCAAATACGCGTTTTATGGAGCTAAATACCTTTGTCCCGTATCCTAGCCTACCCTAAACCTAGTCTAAACCTACCACAAACCCTGTGTGTGTTTAGTTTGTGTCCTGTTTATATTTTTTAGATTTTTAGTTTGAGTCATTTTTATTTTCAGGATTTATTTAGATTTTCTAGGATTTATTTTCTATTTTTCTATTTCTTTTTATTAATATAATTTTATTTTATTTTATTTTGATATTTATTGTTTTAATTTATTAGGATTAGAACTTTTAGGATTTCATTTTATTTTTAGATTTATTAGAATTTCTTTTTTTATTTTTTTTAGATTTTTAGTTTTTAGTTAAATAGTTTTTTATTTTTATTGTTTCTTCTTTTTCGTTTTATTTTTAGTTGTGTCTTTTATTTTATAGATTAGGATTTTTATATATTTTTTAGTAGATTTTAATTAATATTATTTTTTTTAGTTAGTTAGTCAATTTTTAAGGGTCCAAATTAAACACACACCATCATACCATACACTATCCTACACCTAAAGTTACCCTCACCCACACCCCTAACTTTCCCACACCCTAACAAGCCTACACCCACCTACACCCTATCCTCACCATCATCTCCCCCAATAAACCCTTCTCTATCCTCTCTCCTCCATTGAAATACCTCAACCTCTCTCTCTCTCTCTCATATACCCCACTATAACCAAACCCCCTCCGACAACCTAATCCCCTACCGGCGACCCCTTCCGCGGTGGAAACTGCCGGCGCTGCGCCACTCACCCTATCACCGGCGCTCAACCACCAGCCAACCCGGTGGAACCGTCCAGTCCCATCGGCAATCCTATTCTGACTTCCCTCCAACTGGACGGAACCTCATACCCCCTCGCTGCCAGCGTAGCCCGGCACTACCTCCAACCTGCCTCGGCGGCATCAACCCAAACCAGGCAGCACCCCTCTCCCCGTTGTCAACGCCCATACCCAGCGGACCTCCTATCCCCCGCTCCGACCACCAACACTCCTCCCCACCGACCCTTGTCTTGTCGATACTGATCGACAGTCAGCCTCACCTCTCCGACGTCGGCGTCATGTTCGGCCTCTCTCTTTCTCCTCGATCTACTTTTTTAGCCACAGCCACATCTAACAATCAAAACCCATCTTCCATAGCCAATATCCATTCACCCCTCTCCAACCCGATTTTTCCACATGCATAAACCAAACAAATGCAACCAAAACCAAGACAAATAAATTGGCCATGTGTCTTATTAAAAACCACTTAAAATCAATTTACCCAAATACCCCCAACTATCACTTTTTACCCAATACCCAAAAAAAATCCCATAACTAAATCAGATTTTTATTCCTATCCACTCACCCACTCTTTTCACATGACCTCACCTCTTACCCATGCACATGTGTGCATAATTCCCTAGATACCCTCAACCAAATACCTTCCATATCCAATACACCATTGTCCTCCCATTTTTACCCCCATGCTCCATGCCTACTATAAAAAGAGGATGAAGACCCCATGGAATAAAGATCTTGGAGAGAGGAGTTTGTAGAGAGAGAAAATACCATTTTAGTGTAGTTTTAGATTAGAATTTTTATTTTATTATTTTTTAGATAGTGAGGAGAAAATAAATTGTTGTGAGGATTAAATTGAGTAAGATTCTTGATGTAATTTTCTTTGGATCACTCAAGTTGATGGATTATGAATTTCACCTCATGGATTGAAGATCAATTAAGCATCAAGAGATTGGGGTTTGATTGTTCTTTTCTCATCTCATTTATTTTATGCCTTTGATTATTAATTTGTCATATTTCATATCATGTTAGGCTAAATCCCCTTTCAAGGGGTGGGGTAAAACCCTTATTTGATGTTATTTTATTTTTATTAGTTTAATTACTTGAAAAGTCCCTTTGAATGTTAATTTTGATCATTCACCCTTAAATTTACGCCTCGAGAGAGGGTAAATGATTTTCGAGAGAAAATCGAAATTCTAGTTATAATACCCATTTTAGATTCGAACTAGAGATAGGGGCTTCTTAAGTGGGGTATTATAACTCGAATTTCAACCCTAATATTATTATCAAAGATTGACATATATTTTAATGGATAGATCCTAGCGGGTGATTAATTAAAAGGAGTGTAGATCTATTTTACTAGAGTTGTGGGGTGTTAAACTTAATTTTCTAAAAGATTACTACTATAATTACACTTGCAACGAGAGTTGGTTTGTAATTTTGATATTAATTTGGGAGAATTAAAATAATTAAATTAATTAATTAGAATAACTAAAATTTGTGGTGTAATCCCCCTCCTTGATTGTTCTCATAATTATTTACCTCACTTTATCTCTTATTTTAGTCTTAGACTTTATTTTCCATTTTAGTCATTTTCTAGTTAGTTTTTATCATATCACATTTAGTTTAGTTTAGTCTTATTTCACGTCACCTCACCCTATTGTTTTAGTATTTGAAAAGCTAAAAAAAAAAATGAAAAGTGAAAAAGCAGAAAAAGAAAATAAAAAGTGAATTACAATTGAATTTGTCTCTAGCTTACTCCCTAAGAAGTGGATTGATACCCTTACTTACCTCTACACTTTATATTGTTATATTTTGTAGGTATTTGAGGTTTTGACTATCTTGGCTTTCAACAACGACATATGCAAAAAGTAAGTTATTATTTATATATATATATATATATATATATATATATATATATATATATATATATATATATAACAAGATTCATAGCCTAGAGAACGAGTGTTTACCTCTGTTCTCAAAGAAAAGATTTACTCGACCAATTCTTAGAAATTGTAGAAAGAAGGGGTCTATATTCCCCTCTTCTAAATTTTCTTTTCCAAGAAACTGTTTGTAACAAAGACCTCGCAAGACCAGGGGCAAGGTTTCTAAAAAATAGTCATATTCTACTTGAGAATTATATTCAAAATTTTTGGAAAGGAGAAAGTCTAAGCCCTTCCTCCCAGTTATTCCCTAAGAAATTAATGTGCATAGCAAAATACCCCACAAATTAGAGGGGTAACTCTAAAATATTAACTTGCTGTTAGAGGGGACAACTCTAAAATATTAACTTGACTAGAAATATGCAAGTACCCCACTGTTAGAGGGGGAAACTTTAAATATTAACTTGACCAAAAAATATGCAAGTACCCCGTAATTAGAGGGGGGAGCTCTAAAATATTAACTTGCCCAAAAAATATGCAAGTACCCCGTAGTTAGAGAGGGAAACTCTAAAATATTAACTTGTCCAAAAAATATGCAAGTACCTTTCAGTTGGAGGGGGAAACTCTAAAATATTAACTTGCTTAGAAAATATGAAACTACCCCACATTTAAAGGGGAAAACTCCGAAATGATAACTGGCTCGGTTATTACAAAAGCATCCTCACAGTTAACGGGGGAAGCTCTGAAATAATAACTTCCTCAGCTCATACACAACTACCCCGAAGTTTGAGGGGGTAGCTTTGAAATGATAACTTCCTCAGCTCATAGGTAAGTACCCCATGGACTACAGGGTAATTCAACCTTGAAGTTCTCACAAAATATAGAGCAACTCATAATAAACAAATGCTAACGATAAATAAAAGGTATGACCGTTTAGTACCTCAGGATCCAAGGGCATAAGAGCGATCATAATATTGAGTAACTTCCAAGTATAAATAAAAGGTACGGAAGTTTAGTACCTTAAGCTACAAGGGCATAAGAGCACTCAAATTATTGAGCAACTTCCAGTATAAATATAAGGTACGATATTTTAGTACCTAAGGCTCCAAGGGCACAGGAGAACTCATAGTATCAACCCGAGAACAAAGATATTGGTTGAGTAGTCGAGCAAGTACCGAGTATGAATAAAATAGTAACAAAGGTATGACAATTTAGTACCTCGGGTTCCAAGGGAATAGGAGTGCTCATAATATTAAGAAACTTCCAAGTATAAATAAAAGGTACTACAGTTTAATATCTCAAGCTTCAAGGGCATAAGAGCTCTCACAGTACTGAGCAACTGCCAAGTATAAATGAAAGGTGCGACAGTTTAGTACCTAGGGCTCTAAGAACATAGGAGCACTCATATTATTAACCAGTCTTTGCTTTCGGGGGGATAATGTTGAGAATTTCTGAAGCTAGTGAACAAAGAGTGAAATATTGATTAAGATATTTTTTACACAAGTCTCTCGACACTACAAGACACTTATGCACGAGGGGGATAATATTGAGAAGTCCTCAAGCAATTTAACAAAGAGTGAAATAGCCTGGAGCTTGGGTACCCACTTAGAGTGGATCCACCTTCCTAAGATTGCAAGTTTGACAGAAAATAAACTAGGGCGAGGGGATCCACTTAGAGTGCTCCACTGCCTAAGATTGCACGATTGACAGAAAATAGCCTAGGGCGAGGGGATCCACCTTAAGTGGCCCCTCTTCCCAAACTTGATGTTATGGATAACTTATGGTGAGGGGGTCCACTTCGAGTGGCCCCTTTGTTAAGACCAACACAAGTAACGGTTTACGGATGAGGGAGTCCACCACAAATGGTCCCTTAGTAAATATTACAACAATCAATATTTTATGCCGAGGGAGTCCACCACGAGTGGCCCCTTGACCAAGAGCAATGTCACAAAGCATCTGGTGGTGAGGAGGTCCACCATAAGGGGCCCCTCAACTACAATTAAAGGCACTAAGAGTTTATGGTGAGAGAGTTCACTTCGAGTGACCCATTTACCAAAGGCAAATACAAAGAGGAAAACCCACAATGAGGGAGTCCAAGATAAGTGCCCCATCTGCCAAAGACAGACATAAAATAAGAGGGTTTACCCCCAATGGACCCCCCATTCACTGCATAAACTGGAAACAGGGAAAATTGAGTTAGGGTGAGTGGACTAACCTTTAGTGGCCCCTCAGCCCAAAAGCATTGTCGAAAAGAGAATCACTAAGGATGAGGAAACCCACCACTAGGGACCCCTAAGTCACTGAAAATTGAACAGTGTAATGATGTGATGGCATGAAAATTTTCATATTCACAGATGAAGTGATCATTTCGTGCAAAACCATTTATTCTAACCATAAAAAATATGAAGAGGGGTATTCATCTTATATTCTAAAATAGTCAAGGGCGGGTGAGGCCACCTAGAGGGGATCCCACTGCCCAAGTTAGCAAGAAAATATTTAGAGCAAGGGGGTTCACCTTGAGTGGCCCTATGACGAGATGTAATACATATATGAGGTGACTCGGACCGAGCAACCCCTCAACCTAGGACATAAGTCCACATAACAAAGGCCAAGGATGATGGGGCTCACTGCAAGCAACCCCTCTACCCAAGATAGAAGTTCACAGAAATAGGCCAAGGACAAGGGGATCATCACGAGAAACCCCTATAAACAAGATAGAAGGTCACCTAACAAAGGCCAGGGACAAGGGAGCTTATTTTTAGAACACCTCTAAACATAATAAAAAGCCACAAAACAAAGGCCAAGGATGAAGTGGCTCACTACGAGCAACCTCTCTACACAAGATAGAAGGCCACGAAAAAATTCCAAGGATGAGGGCCTCACTACGAGCAATCCTCTAAGCATGATAGAAGGCTATAAAAAAAGGCTAGGGTCAGGGGACTCACAATGAGTAGCCCCGTTGCCCAAGTTTATACCCAAAAAAGGAGGTCCACCATAAGTGACCTCATTTCCAGGATTAAGTGATTTTTTGTACAAAACCCTTTGGTCTACCCAACATAAATATTTTTGTATGAGGGGACTAATATAAAGGGGTGTCCATATTCTATTCTAAAATACCATAGGGAGAGTGACCCCACCTGGAAGGACTCCCACATGGCCCAAGTTAGCAAACAAGGGAGTTAGGACGAGGAGGTCCACCGGAAGGAGCCCCTCATCCCCAAAACTCAAGAAATCACATAAAGAGACTTAGTGCGAGAAGGTCGCCCAGAAGGAGCCCCTCATCCCAAAAATGATTAAAATATCACAAAAAATTATTTTGGGTGAGGAGACCCACCTTGAGGATCTCATTCTCCTCAAAAGTCCAAAGATCGGATAAAATGAGTTTGGGTGAGGAGCCCCACCTTTAGGAGATCCTCATCCCCAAAAGTCCAAAGATCATAGAAAATGAGTTTGGGTGAGGATCCCCATCTTGAGGAGATCCTCGTCCTAAAAAGTCCAAAGATCACAAAAGATGAGTTTGGGTGAGGAGATCCATATTGAGGAGCTCCTCGTCCTCAAAATTCCTAAGATCACAAAAAATGAGTTTGAGTGAGGATCCCCACCTAGAGGAGCTCCTTAAACCCAAAAGTCTAGAGATCATAGAAAATAAGTTTTGGTGAGAAGGCCCACCTTGAGGAGCTCCTCATTCCCAAAAGTTCAGAGATCACATAAAAGGAGTTTGGGTGAGGAGGCCCACCTGGAGGAGCTCCTCATCCTCAACAGAATAAAAATCACATAAATATATCTTGAATAAAGAGGATTACTTATAATGATTCCTCAATTCCTAAAATGACTTACTAAAAAGAATTAGTGGGCGAGGAGGTCCACCTATAATCAACTCCTCCTCAAGACTTATTACTCATAAATAATTAAAGTAATGATATTTTAGTTTCTTGTACAGGTAGCCTAGTTGAGCAAGTAGGGCTCAAAAAGGCAAGTTGGGATATCTTAGGAGTTTTTGCTTGGTGGATGAGGAACAAGGTTTGTTGGTAAAGTTCAACCACTTAGAAGTTTAAGATTGATAGGATACTAGTCAAAAGACCTTAGGGGTCACCCAATCCTTACACAGTCCACACCTAATGTCAAAGTAATGAACAATTTATAAAGATTTTAAAGGAGGTGGTCCTTGAGACCTCCCTCCTCAAATTTACAAAGATTTAGAGGAGGTGGTCCTTGAGACCTCCCTTCTCAAGTTTATAAAGATTTTATAGCAGGTGGTCCTTGAGACCTCCCTCCTCAAGTGTATAACTATTTTAGAGGAGGTGGTCCTTGGGGCCCCTTTCAAGTTTACAAAGTTTGTACGATAATTTATCGTATTAAAAGATATTTACCAAATCAGATATTCTGTCTCCATTAGGAAACACATTTTATTTTGGACTCTGATTGGCACCAGTTGTTCTTGTCAGAGGGGGCAAGCGGCTATCGACTCAGTAGGGGCAGAAGGTGCATTGCAGACCTTGTACCTCTAAATTTCCCTCTCATTTTTGGAGCACAAAGTGTCAACTCAGCCCTAGTGCCCAAGTATAAATTGGACCCCTAGACAAGGTCATAGGATATACCAGAAAAACTCAGTTGCACAGTTACTCTGTCAAAATTCATACTAGACCACCTAATATTCTCTACATTCTCTCTCTATAAGTGTTGAGTGCTTGTTTCTTTACTCCCACCTTGATAGCCAGCAGTCTTAGGAGAGTCTTCTTCTCTAAGTTGATATTATTATGTGTGAAGTTTCATATTTCTAGGGAGTGGTTCTAGCTTGGAGTCCATTTTTAATAGAAAAGGATGTCTTCACCAGGAGTTGCTTTAGGAACTTTTGAAGACCTTGAAGGCAGAGTGCATTGGAGTGTGTCACGCCTCACCCGTTTCAGTATTTTACCAGACCGCAGTATCACTACCTTCCTATAATAATTATCAATAGAATATTTTCTCTCTATAACACCGAATATGATTGTCTCCTAAAGGACACCCCACACACCTTAATGGAAATGTCACCCAAACCTGAAAAGATTTATTCACCGGGATTCTTTCATGGTTTTTATGCCCTACCGACCTACTAGCATCCATCTCAAACGACTGTTATACGCACAGGAACTAACCTATAAGTCTCCTAAAAATGAGCTATGGCATTCAGATGAAATACCTACTTCATTTTGTTTGAAACCTTGGTACAGATTCAACCTATGTACCTGTCACGGGAATGGAATGAAAGGGACAAAAAAATTACTTACATTCAACTTGATGCCACACACTACGTGTCAAAAAAAAATATGACACTACTAAGGATTCTGGCAAGATACGGGATGTCATACTTAACCTACAAGCCTTTAAGTCCACCTTACCGACATCACAAGGGATCCTATTTCTCAATGTCACATGAAGTTCTCCAAAACCACATCTTGGAAGACTACCTAGGGTTCACTCCTACATCACAAGGGATCATAAAATTTCCAAAGTGCGTAATCTCAAAAAGAACTTAAGTATGTACTTGAAAAATGAAAAAAAATATCGTTCTTTAACCAAACAAAGTGTAATTTAAAAAAAAAAATTGTCATAATTTCCAAAGTAAAAGGACCTCCATTTCCAATAAAAATCATGTAATGTTGCGATGTATTTACATCATAGATGAATAACACGTGGGGCAATAATACTTGTGCATCGTACTATGTACAAAGGAAAACTAAAGCCTAATAAAACACTCG